>AWOL01S0003185.1:205640-238285 GCA_000715115.1 Nicotiana otophora | reverse complement strand
TATATATATATATATATATGCTCATCTCGTTCACAGTTACGGAAAAGTAGACATGCTTTTAAGTGTGACAGTTAAAGTCCAAATCTTAACATCGAAATTAACTAAATATGTGTGTATCAAAAGAACAGTATTTACCAATTCACAACACCAAATAAGAATTTTCGTTTACCAATTAGCATGAGGGAAGTACATCTCTATGCCTACATATCAATATACATGTCAAGTCATCAATTATCATATACCGTATAACATGAGGAATATACATCTCTATGCCTATATGTCAAATATACATGTCAAATCATCAAATGTCATATTACAGTCTAGCATGAAGAATATACATTTCTATGCCTATATGTCACATATACATGTCAAATCATATCATCATAGTGAAACCATCAAGAATAACCACACTTAGTACGATCACGATGCCTAGCACAAGGCCTTAAATATCACACACATTATCATTTAGAACTGTACGGGTGCCTAATATAAATGTCCTCATCAAAGCACGTATATAAAACATTATGCCTGCGCCCACTGCTGGCATGTCAAACTCTGGATAGGCAAATCCTTCCCAAGTGCTAATCATAATCACTTATCCCAAATAGTGGGGCTTGATGCACGCGTCACCCCAAATCAATAACACTTAGCCTAATATGAGCATGTCGTACGCGTCACCTCAAAATCAATACCAAATCGGTTCTATGGACGAAACTCAGTCATTAACCGTTCAAGTCTCAGATAAACACATCTCACAATACTCAGTTCAACAATGTTACACATATGAGGCATCAACAACATGTGAGGAATCAAATAAGAAAGTACTAAGACAGAGATATCATACACAGATATAGCATCAAGACTGAGAGTATGTGTACAATTAAGGCAAATAGCTCATAAATGGCAATAATAGCCGCATCAAGTCTCAAACAAGTAGCACATAGCTTAGACATGATTTCTAACATGAATCAGAATTCAGATGATCATACATGCCTAGAAAACACGAATATAACAAGGCATGATAGCAAAACAATCCCATAATAGCCTAAACACCACCTCTAATCATGAACACTCCGGTGCATATACACACGCCCATCATCTAGCACGTACGTAACCTTAATACCTCTAATATAATAAGTTCCCAGGGTTAAATACCCTCAAATCTAAGTTTAGATATGTTACTTACCTCGAACAAGCCAAATCAAATACCGAGCAAGCCAAACACTACTCTAGGAATGCCATTCCATGCGAATCAACCTCCAACGGCTCGAAATTAGCCAAAAGCAACTCAAAAAAATCAAATAATGCCGTAGGAAATAAACCCAAATGATAAAGGTCGAATTTTTAATAAAATACTCAAAGTCAACCAAAACGTCGACCTGGGCCTGCTTCGCGAAACCCGACAAAATTCACAGATTTCAACAAGTCATTCAATTACGAGTCCAACCATATAAATTTCACTCAAATCCGATTCTGAATCGATGTTCAAAACTCAATTAATCTCTTTAGGAAAGTTTAGACAAAAATCCCCAATTTCTCTTTTAAATTCATCAATCAAATACCAAAATCGAAGATGGAATCATGTAATATAATAAAATCCTAGTAGAAAATACTTACCCCAATCCATGTGGTAAAGATCTCCTCCAAAATCACCTAAATCCGAGCTCCCCGACTCAAAATGTGATAAAATAACTCAAAGGCCCGAAATAGAGTACTTATAGATCTGCTTCGGGGATACCCTTCGCGAACGCGTAAGAAGTCTCGCGTTTACGAATCACAAATTCGATGCCCACAGAAAATACACTTCGCGTTCGCGGCACATACCTCGCGAACATAATGAACAATGATGCCAACCTTTGCGAACGCGGCAAAGACCTCACGGACGTGATGAACAATTCCACCAACTCCCAGCTCCTCAATGCGAACGCGATAACACTGGCGCAGATGCGAACTACAACCATTCAAACCCCCGCGAATGCGTTCCAACTGTCGCGTCGCAGAAGAACAAAACCACCAATTGACTAAAACACACTTAGTGATCGCGGCTGGACGTTCGCGATCGTGAAGAACACCAGAGGGATTAGATATCAACAGAAAACCAGCAATGCATGTAACTCCGAAATGGTCCGAAGTCAATCCGAAACACACCCGAGCCTCTCGGGACCCCATTCGAACATACCAACAAATACCAAAACATAACATGGACCTACCCAAGATCTCAAATAGCACATAATAACATCAAAACCACGAATCACACCTCAAATCAAACTTAGTGGACTTTTGAACTTTTAACTTACAAAACTCGTGCCGAACCACATCAAATCAACTCGGAATGAACTCAAATTTTGCATACAAGTTTCAAATGATATAACAAACCTATTCCAACTCTTGGAACCACAATCCGAATCCGATATCATCAAATTCAACTACCAATTAAATTTATGAACCTTCCAAACTTTCAAAATCACAATATGGATCTAACAGAACAATCAAAACTACGATTCAAGGTTCAATACACAAAAGTCAAACTTGGTCAACTCTTCCAACTTAAAGCTTCTTGGTTGAGAATCATCCTTCAAAATTAGTCCTGAATCAGCCGAAAACCAAAACCTACAATACACACACGTCATAATACATCATATGAAGCTACTCATGCCTTCAAACTACCAAACAAAATGCAAATTCTCAACATGACCGGTACGACCGTTATATTCTCCCCCACATAAACATACGTTCATCCTCGAATGTACCAAAAGTCATTTCAAAGCCTTCAAATCACTGTATAAACTCATTATGCACATACTCATGGGTGATCCTACGGCACCCCAATCCATGAAATCCTAACAACACAACATAATTGAAAATTCTTACTTTAACCTTAGTCTGAAAACCTTAAAACGCAATTCAACATCCGAAATTCATTACAAGACTTGAATCTCGCATCTACACACTGTACAAGTCTGAACAAGCTGTATCAAGCCATAACCATAACCCAAGATATATTCACATGATGTTTCCCACATAACTCAGATACCTGAAGCAATAACTTCCGATCACAATAACTGCCTAATATCAAACCCGATACCGGCAACAAAACTCATATCAAATTAATCCTTGTTCTGAATCTTTGTAAACTGCCAGTGATGAAAGGAACACGTAGGTACTCATAACTACTCATCAGTCCAACAAGTCGTGAAGCTCTCTCTCCCAACAAGAACCATAGCCATATTTTAGCTGACTAGTGACCTTATTCTTCCAAACATACTGTAATAAAATTCGATAGCACTTATTCCAGGTCTAACAACCTCATCTCATCAGATACAAGCTGTTCTACTGACATGCCATATTAATACCACCTCGAGCCATATACCGTACAATCCGTGTTGATACTCAATTTTGCCCTCATATTTTATAAAATATTCCATATATTTTCAAAATATTATTTTGCATTATTATCCAATTTATAAAGTTCAGATAAGTAATTTTCAAAATTTTAAAGCTTTTAAATTTGACTTCTTGCATTTTTCTAAATTATCAAATATTTATTAATTACTCCTTTAAATTATCTTGGGTGATTTAATCATACAAATTAGTTATTTATATCCATATGCATGTTCTATAATATTTTACTTCATTTTATATAATTATATTTGTATTTTATATTATTACTTACATTATTTGCAATAATAGCCTATACTCTATAAATAATAGCATTTGCTATATTATTTAGGTCAAAATAGTATTTTTATATTTTTATAATTCTGAGCTACTATGTTTTAGTGTTTAATTCCATAAATAATTTTTTTATTTATTTATTAGTCATTTTAATAATTTATTTTTGACTACTTTACATATTTTAAAATCTAGCCCAAATAAATGACAAATTTCGGACCAAAGGAGGCCCAAAAATACCAGGCCCAATCTTTATACCCAAGTCAAAGACCCCTTTATTATGACCTGGTCGGGACCCGTTTTTGACCCACCCCACTTTCCTTTAATCTTGACCGTTGATCTCAAATTATCAACAGCCCATGACGAATCCCCCGCTTTCCTTATATCCCCTCACCCAAACCCTAATCCCATTTCACCTGCCTGCCACTCCCAAATCCTCTAGACCCTTCCCACTCTTCTCTGATTAACCCTAGCCGCCTCACCCCTCAACCCCTCTCCGAATCCGGCTAACAATGGGATCCTCCTATGATTTACTTACCCTTTTGTCATGATCCAAAATTCCAACCCATCGTGATGGCCCCTAACACACCGGCTAGGCAAGCCGAAACATGATAATAAAGAAAAATAGAACAACGGAACTTATAGGAATATCATAAGTCTGCAATCTCAATACAACAAATACTGCTAATACAAAGTAAATCCCGTAGAAACTGGTAAATACAAAGTCATGAGCTCTACAACTGGATACAAGTCTGAAACTAATCAATAACAAAGTTTTCTGAACTATAACAACAAAATGTAAGGAAAAGAGAAGTCAAACTGCGGCCAAGGAAGAAGCTCTACCTCGCCTCTCGCAGATAGTCCAACAAGCAAGCCTACTGTTGATAACTGGTCCCCACACCTAGATCTGCACAATTAAGTACTGAGTGTAGTATGAGTACAACCAACCCAATGTACTCAATAAGTATCATAACTAACCACGATGAGATAAAAGAAGCATAAATTATTAAATGATACTAGCTATCACCTGTGCAGTTTCATATTTAAACATGTATAAAACAATAATGGAATCAATTCATAAAGCAAGGAAGAAATACCTGTGTGTGTATGTGTACAGTTTCTAAAATACTCTACTCAATCAATATTCAGCATATAGAGATGATATGCAGTTAAATAAATAATTGGGAAAATTGCAAGTAGAGATTAAATGCAAAATCCAAACAAAACATTAGCCAAACTTCCTCAACCTTTCCATATCCGTACCAAACCATTGATCAGTTTTCATCAATAACCGCGTGTACACCATCAAGAGAGAAAATATGAGAGGGTGACCCTAGGGGATAGATCCATATCCACACGCAAGCACGATCAATTCAACGTGCTACCAGCCCGGCATGGTCACAGGATCAATATCATGATCTATCCGGTGTGGTCACAGGCATAACAGTACAATCCACCTGGCGTGGTCACAGGCATAACAACACAATCCGCCCGGTGTGGTCACAGGCATAACAACACAATCCGCCCGGTGTGGTCACAGGCACAATAACACAATCCGTCCGGCATGGTCACAGGCACAACAACACAATCCGCTCGACGTGGTCACACACATCCAATCCAATCTTATCATACAGGAGCAAATAAACAAATATACATGTATGTAATGAATAACAAATCTCATGCTCCTGGACTGGTATAAACATGTTAAAGTGCAGGCATGTGCAACGTGTACTATCATAGCTCAAACCAGCAATTTTATCAGAGAATAACATTTATTAGCTCATTTAGGGATTAACCCCCTATCTAGCCTCAAATATAGCTCAAATAGTTCGCAATAATATCACAAATGTGCGAAGCATCATAGCTTAAGGTTTAACAGTCAATTCTAGGCTTATCATAGCCTGAGCACAACCCGAACATAAATAAATATCCCCGGTGTCAGCACATGGGCTTAAGTCCAAACATGTGCGCACCCAATAGCACGTAGCTATCACAATAATTCAGCCAACTCACTACTAGAAAATGGCTGAATTCTGACCGCCAAAACAGTCGGAAATCGCATATTTTCGACTACTTTCAGACCAAAATTGATCGATCGGAAAATAATTTATGACCGAATCCGTCGATGATTTATGATCAAAGTAGTCAAAATGTTCAAAAGGTCAGACGACTAAATTATTTTTAAATTTCCGACCAAAGTAGTCGGAATTTTACTGATCAAATTTGTAACACCTAAATCCCGGTGAAATTTGCAAAGAAAATAATATTTCATGGTCCCGGTCAAATTGGATTGAACAATGCACCGGAAAGTAAAAGAAAAGTTTTGGCGGAAAAGTGCATTTCTGCGGTCAATTATGCAACCGCAGAATCACTCTGTGGACCGCATAATGGCCGTAGAGTGAGGCAGTTAATTGGGCCAGTTGGAAGCAATTATGCGGTCGACTATGCGACCGCATAACTGTTATGCGATGCATTATGCGTCCGCATAACAGTTATGCGGACCGCATAGTGACCGCATACTCAGGCAGAGTTTTGGTCGTTTTGGGCACCAATTATGCGACCGATATGCGGTCGCATATGCGACCGCATAACCTCTGTCGGAGCTTCATTTTTGTGTTTTTAAAACCCGACCCTATTTCGTTAAATACACTCTTTGGGCCTTTTTTGAGTTATAATCTGATATTTTAGAGTGAGAGAGAGTGCCCTAGAGTGAGAAGGTGTTCAATAATTGTTCTTTAATTCTTGCTCAAGTTTTGGAAGATTAAGAAGGGAAGCTCACTTGGTATTCATCCTAGAGGTAAGATTCTACACCCTAAATCCTAATTTCGAAATTATCTGAAAATGGGTAATTAGCAAGATAATTTCTGGGCATGAGAGTTTTTTATTTTACATGCATGTGATATCAAAGGGTGTAGGAAGATTGTTGAACTAAGCATGATAAAGATTGGGTTGAGCGATGATGGAATCCTCCATATTAGGACCTTGAAACCTTGTGCACACCTAGTGTTTGATAAAATGCTCAAATGAGCTAGAACCATGATCACCTTTCTAATTTTTGCTCAATTTGTTATATTTCTAAAATAGATTGTTGTTGCTAAGAATTCCAGAACATTTAGAGTGTAAGGAATCTCAAGTGAGGTATGTTGGCTAAACCCTTCTTTAAAAATTAGAATTCCTATTATTCTTGTAAGTTCCGAAATGTTGATTACAAATCGAGTATTCTGATAAGTTTTGTGATGAAGATATATGTTCAATTCGTGTTTTAAATGCTCTTATCATATTGCATTATAAATTAAGGATATGTTCCAAACTATGAATTGTGTATCCACATGTTATAATTTCAAGTCGTGAATTATGTGAAAGTTCTTATGCCAAGTTGTATAGAGATTATGATTGTGATACACATACACCCACATATATTGGGGTGAGGCGGCATGACCGCTTTGTGTTGGTATTTGTATCATTGATGCATTCCCACCCGCATACATTGGGGTGAGGCGGCATAGCGCTTTGTGTTGGTATTGGTATCATTGATGCGTTCCCACCCGCATACATTGGGGTGAGGCAGCATAGCCACTTTGTGTTGGTATTGGTATCGTTGATGTGTTCCTACCCGCATACATTGGGGTGAGGAGGCATAGCCGCTTTGTGTTGCTATTGGTATCGTTGATGCATTTCCACCCGCATACATTCGGGTGAGGTGGCATACCCGCTTTGAGTAGGTTCTTGGTACTGTAGTTATACATCCACCCGCATACATTGGGGTGAGGCGGGGGGCCGCTTGAGTAGAGTTGTGGTATTGTACTTACACATCCACCTGCATACATCGGGTGAGGCGGCGGAGCCGCTTTGTATGAAGATGGTTACAGAGGATCTCATCTTAAATCCTATAAATGATATTGATAGCTCTTAATAAGCTTGCTCTAGTTTAAACAGATAGCTATATCATGATACTGTCGCCCTGATTCATCATATTCATACTGTATTTCTAAATTCTTAAATTGGTATTTGGTTTTCATACTAGTACTTTTCGACGGTACTAACATCCCTTTTGCCGGGGGAGCTGCATCTTTAAATAGATGCAGGTGGTTCCACAGCAGGAGGTACTGATCAGTGATAGCAGTACACCTTCTTCCCAGCTGACTTGGTGAGCCCCACTTCATTCTGTGGTAATGCATATTTTGTTCTTTGTGTATTCTGTTTGAGGTATAGCCGTGACCTTGTTGCCGACATTATCATTATACTCTTCTGTATCTATAGAGACTCCGTAAACATAGTGTAGGTTATGTATTGGTGCTGGGAAAGACAAAATATGTTATGTTGTGGTTGTATTATTTATCTATTTGAGACTTTAAAAATGGTGAAACTATTGGAAATGAATTGGCATTGTAGACGTGAACACCTTTTTGTCTAACTAATGCAAATATGTATTATCTCCATTCATGGATGAGTTTGGGTAGAAGGAGATCTAACAGTCTTGCTCGGTCGGGTTCACTCGTTTGAGCGCCGGTCGCGCTCCTCGGTTTTGGGGCGTGAAAGAATTAGTCGTAATAATTGAAATAAATATTTAAAATCAAATAATAAAAATATTATATTTAAACACCAAATTAGTCAAAAATTAATAAATAAAAAATAAAATTTCTTTAATTTCCGACGTAATCCATCGAAACCTGTTAAAAATTAATTAATTTTTTTTATCATTTTTGACCGATTCGGTCAGAAATCTAGATATATTTTGAAAGAACTAGGCAACTATCCGGCCGTTTCTGTCGGAAGTCAGTCGGAATTTTCTGTAAAAGTGGGCAAAATTCTGCCCAATTTTGAGCTACACCACCTGTCAAATAATTAAAATAGAATAACGCCAACAACCAATCAATAAATATAACATCTAAACCAACAAATCCAACCATTAACACAATCTAAACCAATAAATCCATTAAACCTAATAATTTGGGGTATAAAAACATCCAAATAGTAGCCCACATTCAAGTTTAAAAACAAAATATAAACTTGTCTCTCACAATCAAGTTTACTAATCAACCAAAACCATACACCTAAACTACTACAAATCAGTTTCAGTTTGTTCATCGTCATCATCAGATAGACCATGCCCATGTTTTCTCATGAATTTCTGCATCTTAAGAAATGTTCTGAATTGTGAGTCCAACTATTGCTTCAACTCACGAATTTATTTTGTCATATCTTCCATCTGTTCTTGATTTTGCGAAGAAGAAGAATTGGCTATGAGTGGGTTTGGATGACCTATAGGTCTGCATACTCCAAGTCCATAGACTCTGCCTTTATTTACTCCACTCGCTGCCTCTGTCCCCAATGAAGCCATATCATCAGGTGTTGGTTGAGTTGAAGGAGGCTGAGTTTATTGCCATTCTTCCACCCTTTTATGATAATCTTCCTGAAATGAAAACATATCTATTATGTAAACAAACTAATATTAATAAACTATAAGTAATTATGAAGTTAGTGTTTTAGATATGTGTCTGACGCACGCATCTCCACCCAGTGTTCTTTTGTACCGTCCTTCTTTTTTTTCTTATGTGTTTCCTCGAAGACCTCCGCGTGACTCATATCGCGTCCTCTTTCCTTTTCCTTCATAACAAAAAGTGTGAGTTAGACATTACAATCGTAAAATTCTATATGTAAAACTAAGAAAACTTTTATAAGTAATTACCAATCTTAGTTTATGGCCGCAAAACTAATCGAACCTCTTGTGTGCAACGATCCACTTTTACTGGAGGTACGGTTTTCCTTTGCTTGTTCACTCTTCTTCCATTCATCGGTATTCCATTTCGCAAGAAGTTTCTTTGAAACATATTATCTTAACCACATCGGCATTTTACCAGCATTCCGAGCAGCGAACAGAGTATCTTTAATCAGCTTAGCAACCTTCTTCTAGGAAATATAATTTATTTTATTTTGATGGTGAGGATGGCATATACACTTATCTGCAATATAAAAAAGTATCATTAGATGAAGACTATAATTATTAAATAGATGTTATCAATTTTACCCTAAATTGATTCCACATTTGCTCTCTGATGTTGTACATTATCTGTCTCCAAGAATTCCACGACTCATGTTAAAATGGCTTCATAGAATCTACAACCAAATGTGTAGACTGAAAGGATGGCAAAAACATGCATTAAAGTTAACATATATAATTAATAAACATCTTAAAGTTTCAAAAGTTTTAATTATAAATAAATATTCCTTAATGTTACCATATATAAAAGTACATTCAAAACTTTAAAATTAATATAAGAACCTTCTTACCCATCCTCGTAGGGAACGATTATCAATCGATTATAACTATTATATTGTACATCCCCTCCAAGATTCTGCCTGCATCTACTAGATGGTGTAGAAGTAGCACTAGATGTAACTGGGCGAGAGCCTCTAATATCCAACATAGATATGCTGGGAGGGGATGATAATGATGGAGTGGAAGATAATGGAGCAACAAAAGATGAACCATCATGCTGACCACCATGAAAGCTCGGGGATGCAGCAACTGGTGAGCCACCATGCTGACTATCATGAAAGGTCGGGGATGCAGTAGCTGGTGAGCCACTATACTGACTACCATGAAAGCTCGGGGGTGCAGCAGCTGGTGAGCCACCATGCTGACTACCATAAAAGCCCGGTGAAGAAGATGATATAGAAGGTGTGGGTATAAAATTAAAAATAGTGTTACTTTGACTTCTTTTGGCAGGCATGGAATAATACTAAACTGAATTATTAGATGGATGGGGGATATGGAACATGGTAGATGGCAATGAAGTCGACTGAGGAGGATGAGGAAGAGGATGGCAAGGATGAGGAGGACTCATATTTGGCATACTTGAGGTAGTTGGAACAAATTATTTTTTCTTCTTAGATTTCATCTTTTCCTTTCCCTTACATGGCATATCTGTAATATAATCACAATAAAATATAAAACAAAAAATACAACAAGTGATAGTAAATATAAAATAACTATTCTACAAATTAAACGACTAAAGAAATAGATAAACAACCTAACAAGTCATAAAAATATAAAATAATTTTGCAACATAATATATAATTAAAGGAATGACATAAAAACCCCAACATGTCATAAAACACACACAACAATTCTTCAAATATATTAAATGATTGAAGGAAGAACAACATAAAAAAAAAGAATAACAAGTCAATCATCATCGTTATCTTCATAGTAATCATCTAAATCTTCATCATCGCTTGTTTCACTTTTATTTAGTAATTCTTCCTCATCACTTGTTTCATGTTCAACACCTCTATCTTCGTTCTTATTTGGTCCAAGGACAGAAAGATCAAATTCTTCATATATCCCTTCATTATGCTACAATTCATCTACTAATTCATCATCCACTATTGATTCAACACTTGAAATATCATTCTGGTACGTCACATCTAATGCATTTTCGACTTCCACTCTTCTCACTGGCTTTGTTTTGAAAACTACCCGCCATGCAGACTTATTCTTACTCAAAGGATAAGGAGCATAATACACTCGTTTTACCTTTTGTGCAATGATAAAGGGATCATAAAGTCTATACTGCCCCGTGTGTTTAATTTCAACTATTTTATACTGAACGTGCACCTTTGTACCACTATTCGGTGTTGGATCATACCACTTACATCGAAAGAGTACCAACTTTTTCTTCGGCCAACCTATAGTATACTCCAGTTATAAAAATCTCTTGAAGTACACCATAATAATCAACATCTCCATCACCTTTTACCCACACCCCACTATTGTTGGTTTTCTTTCTCTTAGACCATTTTTCTATATGAATCTTGTACCCATTGACCAAGTATTTAGACATCATTCTGACTCTAGTGTCAGGTCCCCAAGTTATATCACGTAAAAATGGGTCATTAATGCCATTAGTTGGATCATGAACCTATATATAAAAATAAATATAATTTTGAATTTTAAAAATACATATAATTAATTTACATATAATAAAAATCATGTTAAATAATAAGTAATACTTACAAATTCTTTAAACCACTATGAAAACTTGGGATAAACAACATCTTGCCCATATGTACCTACAAAGTAACTGCCATTATAACTTTTATTAGTTAAATCAGTGGCCGATCTAATATAAAAGTCTGTAATATATAGAAATATATACTTACCTGTAATAAGGTTGGACCTCAGGGCTCCATCTCAGACAACATTCGCTTTGGACTATTTTTGGACCTCCTTTACCCGATTGATTAAAAATGCCAAAGGATCGATTTTGCCTCCATCATCATGCCGATTCGGTCTATTTCTCAAACATGGCACATCATGCTCAAACTAATATGAACATAAATAAGATGTTTCTTTAGCCACATATGCCTCACATATTGAACCCTCAATTCTTGATCTATTTTTTACGGTACGTTTACATTTGCCAATAGTCCTGTATAGTGTGATTTTTAGACGAAATAATCTTTAAAGCAAATACAAAAGGTAAATGATTAAATGGAATTACCTCTGGAATGGATACATCCGTCTACATTATAAGGTGAATTGGAAGATGTTCCATTACATCAAAAAACCAAAAGGGAAAATTTTTACCAACTTGTTTAAAATTAAGATAATGTTACTTTTCATATAAATTAGGTTCTCCACCCTCATTTTGCTAGAACACAAATCCTTGAAAAAGTAACTTATCTCTATAATCGTTTCCATATTCGATCAAGTGATACATTGAATGCAATAGGCATCAACGCTTCCATGAAAATATGACAATCGTGGTTTTTCATTGACGCCAACCTCCCTTTTTTCATGTCAACACACCTGGATAAATTTGATGCGTACCTATTAGGCATCTTCAAATTGTTAACTCAACTACAAATCTCTCTTCTCTCATCCAAGGTAAACGTGTAACTGGCTTTGGGCTTCTGAATCTTGTTGTTAAAGTATGTCAGATACAACTCATTTCACCTACAATATTCCTTTAAGTCCATCAGAGCCTTCAAGTTATCTTTGCTCTTATTAGTAACATCCATAATAGTGTTAAATAAGTTGTCAAAAAAATTCTTATCGATATGCATACCGTCCAGATTATGGCAAAGAAGATTGTGCTTCCGATAAGGTAACTCCCAAAATATGCTATGTTTAGTCGAGTTATGGGTGACACCATAACCTAGTATCTTAGATGGTGGAGACTTTGTTACTTTACGCAGCTTCCTTACTCTGTTCAAAATTTCTTCTGTACACAAGCAAGCCGGTTGATCCTCAAAATCAGTTTGGTTCTTCATAAATGCACTTGTATTTTGCCTAAATTCATGATTCATTGGCAAGAATCTACGGTGGCAGTCGAACCATGTATGTTTACCTCCATGTTTCAAAGTAAATGCTTTTATGTCATTCATACAACAAGGGCATTCTAACTTTCTAGGAGTCGACCACCCAGACAATATTCCATAAGTAGGAAAATCATTTATAATCCACATCAAAGCAGCATGCAATCTGAAGTTTTGTTTAGTTGATATATTTTATGTTTCCGTACCTTGATGCCACAATAATTTTAACTCATCAATCAAAGGCTACAAGTATACATCAATCAAACTTTTCGGATTGCGTGGACCTGGAACAATACAAGTCAGGAACAGATATGGACTTGTCATACACAACTCGGTCGGAAGATTATATGGGGTAACAAATACCGGCCAATATGAATATGGTGCAACAGAGACAGCAAATAGAGTGAATCCATTTGCGCATAATCCCAACCTACTGTTTCTTGGTTCACTAGAAAACTCGGGGAACACCCTATGAAAATGCTTCCATTCTTCTCCATCTGACGGATGGCATAGAATACCGTGTGGCCTTCTATGTTCATAGTGCCATCCTATATGAGGAGCATAGCTCATTGATGCATACAACCTCTTTAACCTAGCTATAAGGGGCAAGTAATGCATCGCTTTAACTGGAACCTTCTTATTTGTATTGGCATTTATGACTTCCTTAAAAGAAGGCTGATTACAAAATTTACAGTTCTCTAGAGATGCGTCATCCTTATAGAATAACATGCAACCTTTCTCACGACAATCAATTCTCTCTGATGAAAGGCCCAACTTAGAAACCAATTTCTTAGAAATATAGAAATCTTTTGGTAAGTCAATGTTACTCGGATTAAGTTCATTCATAAGCCCAATAATATAATCCATACTCGCTTGGGAAATAGAACTATCTGATTTAATACTTAGCAATCTAACCGCAACAGACAACTTGGAATGCACCGAGCCTTCATACAATGGACGACTAGCTTCCTCTAACTGTTCATAGAAACACTTAGCCTCATCATTTGGTTCGGATTGAACCCCAGGAAACAACCCAAAAGCATCCCTCATCATTTTATTTGTCACGACCCAAATCCGTAATAGGTCATGTCTTCACCTAACGCCGCCATTAGGCAAGCCCGCAAGTGTAACTACAATTTATTTACCCCTTTTTAACAATTTTAATACTGAAGTTTTCCTCTTTTGAGAACACTTTAAACTAGATTTCATGCAACTGCGACCAATCTCTTTAAAACAAATACAAATACAATAAGTACATACTCTGCGGTAGTAGAAATAACAAGTACAATAGTACATAAGTGCTACAAATTCCCAAAATGTGGTGTCACAAGTACATGAGCAATCTAGAGAATAAACAAAACTACTAAAACTACTGTCCGAAAGTGATAGTCAGGAATAGTAAATAAGATAGAAGGAGACTCTGGTGCTGCAAATCGTAGCAAGGCAAGCGGCTCACCACTAAGTCTCCGTAGATGATCGACTATGTGCCCGCGTGGCCACTGGTGGAACCTGTTTCAGTACCTGCACACCAGTGCAGAAGTGTAGCGTGAGTACGGAAAACAACGCGTCCCCAGTAAGTATATAGTCTAACCTCGAAGAAGTAGTGATGAGGGGTCGACTTGACACTTACTAGAGGTCAATAATAGTAATATAAGTACATAAAGTAGACATGGTGAGCATATAACAAGTAACAATGAAACAAATAAAAACGACTACAACAAGAGTCTGTTTCACATCTCCAATATCTCATAACTGGTCGTGAAGGCACCAACTCTATTACCCAAACTGGAACCCATTTCGATTATTAAGCACAAAGTTGTCGAGGCGAACAGACCAATCTCATAAGAATAGTGGTACTCAGTACTGCTGGGGCGAACGACCCGATCCCATAAGAATAGTATTACCATCATACTGCGAAGGTGAATGGTCCGATCCCATAAGAGTGGTGTTATCATGCTGCCGAGGTGAACGGACCGATCCCATAAGAGTGGTGTTATCATATTGCCGAGGCAAATGGCCCGATCCCATAAGAGTGGTGTTATCACACTGCCGAGGTGAACGACCCGATCCCATAAGAGTGGAGAAATTTACCTTGCTTGCGGAAGTACTTGCGAGACAAGAAGACATGGATTTTTCATAGTTTATTAAGTATTCCCCAAATTCTCCAAAATAAGAAGGCTAAGTCGATAATTGCAATTTAGATCCCTAGTCTCAACTCTAATAAAGACAATTAATATGCATGATAATTTCAATAGTACAATTAAAACATGGTGTGAATTTAAGTCTACCCGGACATATCATGGACTATAGCTACGGACAGACTCTCATCACCTCGTACGTACGTAGCTCCCCACACAAGTAACACACAACAATAATACACCTAAGGGGATGAATTCCCTCTTATAAAGTTAGACAAGAGACTTATCTCATTCCCAAGCTCACTTTCCGGTCCACTAATCCGCTCTAAAAGCACCAAGTCGATGCCGAACAATCCGAAACTAGTGAAATATTATATAAGTTAATTAATATATACTCAAAAGTTCATAATTTAGCTTCCAGAGTCATAACCCAACCCAAATTGGAAGATTTTTAAAATTCACCCTCAGGCCCACATGCCCAGATTCCGGAAATTTCGAAGATAAATATCACCATAGCCTTACGAATTCAAATATATAATTTTTATGTAATTCCATGACCAATTTCGTGGTCAAATCCCAGTTCTACCAAAACCCTTGGTTCTTCACAAATCCCACAAAGTTTTCACAATCGTTCCATGTTAAATCTACCTAAAATCCGCATAATTAACTTGAAAATGGGTGGGAGTTACTTACCTTAGAATATTGATGAGAATCCCCCTCAAACACACGCCCAAGTGCATGCACCTTTGCGACCCACAACCAGCCAACCCAAGTCCGCATCTACGGAGCCTTAATCGCTTTTGCGGGCGCGCAGATGCGACAACCCAGTTTCAACCTCAAGTCCGCTTCTGCGAGTTCGCACCTGCAACCCTTTCCACGTAGGTGCGATTGCACCAGATCTGAAGCACCAGCAGTTTCCCCATGTCCAATTGCGAGTCCGATTCCAATCCGTTTTGCATCCGAGGCCCCTTGAGACCCCATCCAATTACACTCACACATCCAAAAACATATTTCAGACCCGCTCGCATGATCGAAATACCAAAATAACATCTAGAATTACGAATCGGATGCCAAAACGCATGAATTCGACATGAAACTCAAAAACTTCTAAAAACACTTTCGCGCGTCCGATTCCTATCAAATCAACTCGTAATGATGCCAAATTTTGCGTGCAAGTCATAAATCACCATACGGAAATGTTCCCAGGCTCGGAATCCCAAACGGATCTCGATAACACCAAAGTCTACAACAAACAAAACTTAAAGAACTTGGAAAACCTTTAATGTGCCAACTTTCAATATTAAGCGCTGAAACGCTCCCGGGTCATCCGAAACTCGATCCGAATACACGGACATGTCCAAAATCATCATACAAACCTATAAGGACCGTCAAATTCCATTTTTGAGGTCGTTTACTCGAAATGTTGACTCAAGTCAAACTTAGCCATTGAATGCTACTATTAAGGAACTAAGTGTTCTGATTTCAACCCGAACCCTTCCAAACCTAAACCAACCATCCTCGCAGGTCATAAAATAGTAAAAGTACATACAGGGAGTCTTAATTAGGGTAACATGGATCTAGAAAGAAAAATGACCGGTCGTTACATCTTGTATCGAGAATTTTCAACATTATGCTCCGCTATGGGGTTACCCTCACCACCAAAAGAATTCTGAAAGTTAACATCATCTAAACCAGCATGATTCTCTCCATGAACAGTCCATATATAATAATGTTCTACAAACCCTTTCTTATAGAGTTGAACTTTAACTCCGTATGGTTTCAATAACTTAACACACTTATATTTCAAACAAGGGCAACTAATCCTTCCTCCAATAAGAAAATCATCAAGTGTTTGAGCCTTAGCAATAAATTTTGCAACCCCTTCAATAAATTCATCCCACAACCCCGCACGATTAGAATGATTCCTATTATACATCCATCTACGATGCACAAATTCCATCTACACAAATAGAAATCTATAAATGAGATATTTAAAACTATTTGATTTATTTAAATTGATTACAAAGTTATGCTCTTTCAAACGTTCCTTTTAGACATATACGTATCATTGTGTCAAAGCACTTTAATTGATATATTTTATTTTTAAATTAATATTTTGTAACACTCAAAATCTCACATTAATCCTTATTCTAAATAATATAAGTCTTTAACTACAATATTTAAATTTTAATAGCTTATTAAATATTCATATAATCCAAATTAACTAATGATTTCTCAAATTTACAAATTAAACTTAATGTTGAAATTGAAAAAATTTAAATTTAATATCATTATAATAGTAAAACTAACAAGCAACAATGAACCTAGTACAACAAGCTTTACACCAAAGCTTTAAACTATAACTAGTTAATTCAATTAAAATCAATAAACTATAAAGTTAATATATCATTCCATAGATAAAATCAAGGCAATTGTGCTATGTTTTTCTTATAGGGAACCCTATTAACTTATATCATACAAAGAGAAATATACAATAAAATTTTACATAATGACAATTTAAACATACCTAAATCAAATAAGCCTACAAAAACTAAAATCCCTAAAATTTCAACCGTACCTAATTCAACTAGCTAGGATGTTCATATATAGAAAATCTAATAAGCCTATATCAACTAAAATTACTAAACATTTAACAATGAAAACAAGATGTATATGTCAACGAAGTACTTACCTCGCCGAAAACAATGCCGGAGAATAAAGATGCCACTACTGTCGCGGAACAATTGCTGAAAAATGGGAAAAAAAGTTAAAAATAAAGGGGAAAAGGGAAGAGGAGGGAGAAGAAGAAGGGAGGAGGAAACGAGAGAGAGAGAACGAAAATACATTACCTATAACAAGGAGGATGGTGAAGAAGGATGAGAGGGAGAGAAGAGAAGGATGAGAGAAGGAGGAAGAAAGAAAATAATAGGTTCTATTTTGGGGGAACGGGGGTTGGGTAGGGTTTTAAAAAAAATTCTGACCAATTCGGTCCGAAATGTCATTAAATATTTCTTTTTGTTTTTAAAAAAAACCACTGGTCGAATTGGTCGCTATTAAAGTCAAACATGTCAAACAGTCAGAATTTTACAAATTGAATACCGATGGATTCGGTCGAAAATAACTTTCCGGGATTTTGCGCCAAAAATTGCGACCGATTTGGTCGAAAATATTTTTAAAAAATATAATTAATATGGTTTTTAAACATTTCCACTGATTTCGTTGGGAATTTCCGACAATTTGTTATTGTCGGAAATTTCAGTCGAAAATTTACGATTTTCTATTAGTGGGTAGTGCCTCAACCGAGTTTAGATAAGATACTTACCTTAAGCAAATAAAATCACTATGCTAGCAAACCGTTCCCGCATGTATCAATCTCCGGGAGGCTCGAATCTAGCCAATAATAACATAATACTATCAATAAAAGCTATAGGAATTGATTCTAAATTGATTCCAAAAAATCAAAAAGTCAACTCCTGGCCCTCGCCTCGGAACCGGACAAAATTTAGTAAATTCGAACACCCATTTACTTACGAGTCCAACCATACCAAAATCATCCAATTTCGACATCAAATCTACCTTCAAACCTCCATTTTTCAATTTCCCAAAAATTCCACAACATTCCCCATTTCTTCACTTTAATTCACTAATTAAATGCTAAAACAAAGATAGAATAATGGAATAGTAATGAATCATAGTAAAAAATACTTACCCAGATCCAAGATGTGAAAATCCTCTCCAAAGTCGCCCAAAATCGAGCCCTCCAACTCAAAATGTGAAAATAATACTCTAACCCTCGATTTGGAATTTTAAAGCTGCCACCCAGTGATTACACATTGCGATCATCGATAATTCCACGGGATCACGAAGAATAAAATCCTCAGTGGCCATAAAACCTTCTACGCGATCGCACCCTTAAGGTCGCAAACGCATTGACCAAACTTTCTGTAAGGCCCCGTTAAAATTTCCTAATTAATTAAGCTTTTAAAGTGCACCAGCGGTATTTAAGTATAACGTATTTGAGTATTAAAGGAGACCTATGGGATAGGACCACATCATTTTGAAATGAAAATATGTGTTTAAGGTGTGTTGGAACATTCTACGCAGTTTTGTAAATGGCAAGAACTTGTGTGGAACAAGTTGGATACATTATGTGGAAAGAATTTCTTAATTCGCACAATATCCTATTTCAAACTCATGCTGATACCAAACTATAATGACTTAGGAGGTGATCTACCTATCGAATTAAATCTCTTTGAGTCTAGTTTCCAACGCATCAAACCGTTTGTCATTTGGATATTTCTACAGAAAGTTATGGCCATTTTACCAGACCTATGCCATATGCACGACCAGATGCGCGACCGCGCATATTAGAGGGTATTCTGCCATAGGTGTGCGACCAGATGCACAACCAGGTGCGCGATCGCGTACGTAGAAGCCCATTAAATACCCCCAAGGCTGGGTAGAGAGACGGGTTAAGTCATTTCTTTGAGCTAGAGCTTGCATATCAACGAAAATTCGTCCAACACTTCCCTCCCATGAACCAAGGTAATGTTTTTAGAGTATTTTGAGGTGATTACTACTCCTAAAAACCTATATTAACTAGGATTAATCTTGAAGATCCATAGAATTCCATTCAAATTACCAAATTGGTCAAGAACCCTACAAGTTGGAATTTTCAAGAGTCTCACTACAAGAGGTATGTATACCATCTCCAACTAATCTGTGTTGATTATTTATGTATGAAATATGTGTTATAACTTATGGTATGGTGATTGTAGCCATAAGTTCCCAATTTAAATACATAACCATTGTAGATATTTAAAGGTGATTAATTGATGAAATTTTGTTGGTTGGGTGTGGATGGATGGTCATGTATGTGATGTTGGAAGTTAAGAATTATTTAAGAATGATGGTAGGATAAATTGTTGGTAAATGTTAGTAGTTGGATGAACTAATTCTATAGTTAAGAGATGTAGAGATTCATGCCTACTAGGTGTTTGATAAAGTGCCTATAAATTATGGAATTTGCTACTAATATTGGTCCCATTGGATGTTGTTATTGTAGATTGAAGTTTCTTAGTGTAGTGGATCATTGTAGTATCATTAAGGGACTAATTTGAGGTATGTTGGCTAAACTACTCTTTTAGAATTGAATTACATGATGTTTCTGTAAGTTTAAAGTATGGTTGACTTAAGTTCCTTATTCTCATGTTTCGAGTTGTTCTCTATAAATTCGATATTCCCGAGAACACAAAGTGTCGAGAATTATGTATTCAAAATGTGTTCCTAGTGTTCCTATCTCATTATGTTATCCTTCAGAAATGTGTTCAAAAACTATAGGTGAATTAAAATGTTATGGCTTTGAGTAGTGTTTCAAATGAAAGTTACCATGCCAAATTGTGGGAGAAAAACTCGATGTGCTTAAGACTCTTAATTGCTCATATGTGTACCTAAAGTCTTGATTGAAAATGCCTTATTATTGATAATGTATAATGATGCTCGAAAGTGAAAGAAGTGAGTTGGTGATATACATTGTGGCCACCGTGCCAAGAATGAAAATTAAACTTGTGGCTAGTGGTGCCAATGAATTGAGATGATGTGAGAAAGATTATGAAATGAGCTTTGATTCAACTGTTCCGAAATTGACTTCAAAAATAGAATTGCCTAAAAGCTTATGAACTCAAGTGATGCCCATATGTGGCCGTTTTAACTAATGCTATGCTTTGTAAGTAGTTTTGATGTGTTTTGCGTTCTTACATATTCGTGAGTTGAAATTATGTATTGACCTTTTTTGGGGAAAAGTATTTCAAGAATAAATGATGTGTTACTTGTTTATGATTTTAACTTGTGCTTCGATTGTCAATCATTTTACTTCATTTCTTGGAAAGAAGTCCATTGTGTTTAAAGCCTTCATCACTAATGAACCTAAAGTTATGATTTTCGGAATATTCTATTTGTTGATATTTATGATGGTGATCCATGAAAGGGAAGAAATGAAAGTGTGGAGTATGAAATACGGCCATTGTGCTATGAATGAAGAATCATATGTATGGCCAAAAGAGACAATGAAATAATGATGTTAAAAGTTGTTGAAAGTGCCAATGAGGCTATATACAGTATGAAAGGTTATGAGGTAAATACATTTGTACTGCTATTTCCCTTATAAGCAAATCAATAATATTTTTGGGAGTATCGATAGTCACCGAGGAAGGGTAGGTTGAAATAACCTAACCCCGAAACTACACGTTCCGGTGTATGAGTGGATTGTGATTATTCCCCTTATTTGGGATGATATTGATGCGATAAAATTATTCCCCTTAATTGGGATGAGATGATTAATAGAAATGGATGATGTCGATCCATATGGCATTGTGGTGAGATGGCCTAGCCGATGGGGTCGTTATCTGACACCATGCCCCACATGGTGGTGATTGTATTGAAAAATATAATTTAAATTGTGATTGTGGTTGATGTCTCAGATGAGATGGCCTAGTCGATCAGGTCGTGATCGGACTCCGTGCTAAAAGTACACTGATATTGGTATTGTGAATATTGGTATTGTGAACGGTGATATTGTGAAGAGTGGTATATTAGTGCTAAAGATCTTCCAACCAAAAATAATATTATCTTTGTAATTTGGAAATCAATATGTTTTAACTTGGAAATTGGATATCATTGATTGTTGATTGTTGTTTCCATGGTTTTCCCTTTCATGTTGGTATTTTATTTTGAAAGAGGACAATTAGCTTTACATACTAGTACTATTCCATATGTATTAACGTCCCTTTTGCCGGGGGCGCTGTATCTTCAATGGATGCAAGTGGTTCATTAGCGGGGCAACTTTGGTCCTCGTTAGCAGTCACTCTCTATTCAGCAGGTTTTGGTGATCCCTACTCTATTCCGGGCCTGATGTCGTTTGAGTTGTACATTGTGTATTGAGGTATAGCCGGGGCCTTGTTGCTGACACTTCCATTCTTCACTTATGTTGTACTTTCAGGCTCCGTAGACAGGTTGTGGGTGGTGTTTGATTTTGGGAATTGAACTAGATGTATTGGTAATTGTGGCAAACATGTTTTTCATTATATCTATAAGCTTGTAATAATTTGGAAATTATAAATGAAGCTGCTAATTGAAATGAAATGGGAGTTGTTAATGAAATCTTTTCAGTGTTTGATTAATTGAGTACATCTCCTCTTTATTCATGGATGAGTTTGGGTAAAAGGAAATCTAACAGGCTTGCTCGGCATGGTTATCTCGGTTGAGTACCGGTCGTGCTCCCCGAGGTTGGGGCGTGACACTTTCAAACATACGTTATCGCGAACTGACTCATACGACCGCAAAGAACAATGCGTCTGAATCCCAGACCTCTCCTACCTTCTTCCCGAACATGTTCATACACCCGCGTTCCGTGTTCGCATAACACAATATCTCATAACTCCATGATCGCGTCCATCATATCATGAATGCATTGAACAAATGCCCATTTACCGGAAAAGACTTTATGCGATTGCGTCCCTCTTCTCGCGATCGCAAAAGAGGAAACCAGAAGCACAAGTATCAACAATCTAACAAAGTCCAAAATGAGTTCGAACTTGATCCGCAACACACCCGAGGCCCCCGGAACCCCATCCAAACATACCAACAAGTCCTAAAACACGATACAAACTTAGTCGAAGACTCAAATAACATCAAACAACATCAAAAACATGAATCATACCCCAATTCAAGCATGCTGAAACTAATGGATTTCCAACTTCTACAATCGATGCCGAAACCTGTCAAACCAACTTCGATTGACCTAAAATTTTGCACATAAGTAATAAATGATACAACAGACCTATTTCAACTTCCAGAACCTATATCCGAGCCCGATATCAACAAAGTCAACTCTCGATCAAGCTTCTCAACTTTTCAACTTTCGCCAATTAGGGCCAAAAGGACCTATGGACCTCCAAATAAATATCCGAATATACTCCTAAGTCAAACATCACCATACAAAGCTATCAGAACCATCAAAATTCTATTCAAGAGTCGTTTACTCATAAGTCAACATCCGGACAACTGTTTCAACTTAAATTTTCAACCTTGGGACTAAGTGTCCCAATTTATTCTGAAACATTCCCAGAACCAAACTAACCACCCCGGAAAATCACATAACCACAATGGAATATAGAATGAGAAGTAAATGGGGGAACGGGGCTACAATACTCAAAATGACCGGCCGAGTCGTTATATTCTCCTCTCTTAAACAAATGTTCGTCCTCGAACGAGTCTAGAATCATACATGGAGTCTCAAGTAGGTGGGGATAGATGCTCCGCATCTCCCACTCGGTCTACCAAGTAGCCTCCCTGACTAGCTGACCTCTCCACTGAAATTTCACTGAAGCTGTATTCTTTGATCTCAACTTTCAAACCTGCCTATCCAAAATGGCCATCGGTTCCACATCATAAGTCAAATCTCCATCTAATTGAACCGTGCTGAAGTCCAAAATATGAGACGGATCATTATAATACTTTTGGAGCATGGAAACATGAAACACCGGGTGAACACTCGATAGAATAGGCGGCAATGCAAGCTTATAAGCAACCTATCCAATCCTCTCAAGCACCTCAAAATGACCAATATACCGAGCGCTCAACTTTCCCCTCTTCCCGAACTTCATAACACCCTTCATGGGTGAAACTTTGAGTAGTAGCTTCTCTCCCACCATATAGGCAACATCACAAACCTTCCAGTCAATGTAGCTCTTCTGTCTAGCCTTTGCCATGGAAGCCGATCCTAAATCAACTTGACCTTTTCCAAGGCATCCTGAACCAGATCCGTACCCAACAACCAAGCTTCACCCAGCTCAAACCAACCAACTCGAGACCGACACCGCCTTCCATATAAGGCTTCATAAGGAGCCATCTGAATACTCGATTGGTAATTGTTTTTGTAGGCATACTCTGCAAGCGGTAGAAACTGATCCCAAGAACCTCTGAAATCCATAACACAAGCGCATAACATATCCTCCAATATATGAATGGTGCGCTCGGACTGTCCGTCCGTCTGGGGGTGGAATGTTGTACACAACTCAACCCGTGTGCCCAACACTTACTGCACTGCCCTCCAAAACTGCAATGTGAACTGCATGCCCCAATAAGAAAAAAATGGACAGCGACAGACCGTGAAGGAGAACAATCTCGTGGATATAGCTCTCAGGTAATCGCTCTGAAGAATAGGTAGTCACAACCGAAATGAAATGTGCGGACTTAGTCAACCAGTCCACAATCACCCAAACAATATCGAATTTCTTCAAAGTCTGTGGGAGCCTAACAACGAAGTCTATGTTGATGCACTCCCATTTCCACTCAGGAATCTCAAGCCTCTGAAGCAAGCCGCCAGGCCTCTGATGCTCATACTTCACCCGCTGACAGTTCAAGCACCAAGCCACATATTCCGCTATATCTTTCTTCATTCTTCTCCACCAATAGTGCTGCCTCAAGTCCTGATACATCTTTGCAACACTCAAATGAATGGAATACCGTGGAATGTGGGCTTCCTCAAGAATCAACTCACATAACCCATCCATATTGGCACACAAATACGACCCTACATCCACAACACCCCATCATCTCCAATAGAAACTTCCTTGGCATCACCATGTTATACCGTGTCCTTAAGGACATGCAAACGGGGGTTATCATGCTGACGCTCTCTAATACTCTCAAATAAGGAAGACCGTGAAACCACGCAAGGTAGAGCCCGACTAGGCTCCAAAACATCTAACCTCATGAACTGATTGGCCAAGGCCTAAACATCTGATGCAAACGGTCTCTCACCAACATAAATATATGCAAGGCTACACATACTCACCGCCTTTCTACTCATGGCATCGGCCACCACATTAGCCTTCCTAGGATGTTACAAAATAGTAATATTATAGTCTTTTAACAACTCTGACCATCTTCGCTGCCTCAAATTTAAATCCTTTTGCTTGAACAAGTGTTGTAGACTTCGATGATCTGTAAATACCTCACAGGACACACCGTAGAGATAATGCCTCCAAATCTTGAATGCATGAACAATGGCGGCCAACTCTGAATAATGAACAAGGTAGTTCTTCTCATGGGGATTCTTTTGGCGTGAAGCATAAGCAATCACTCTAACCTTTTGCATCAAGACACACCCAATAGCAATCCGAGAAGCATCACAATACATTGTATATGAACCCGATGCTGAAGACAAAACTTGAATTGGAGCTGTGGTCAAGGCAGTCTTGAGCTTCTAAAACCTCTCTTCACACTCATTAGACCACCTGAATGGGGCACCCTTCTGGGTCAATCTAGTCAAAGGTGATGCAATGGGCGAGAAACATTCCATAAAGCAGTGATAATATTCGGCCAAGCGAAGAACACTTCGAATCTCAATAGCTGAAGACGATCTAGGCCAAATCTGAGCTGCCTCAATCTTCATCGGATCCACCTTGATCCCCTCACTGGACAACACGTGTACTAATAATACCACAGAATCGAGCCAGAAACTCACACTTGGAGAATTTAGAATAAAGCTTCTTCTTTCTCAATGTTTGTAGTACAATCCTCAAGTGCTGCGCATGATCCTCCTAGCTCCGTGAGTACACCAAGACATCACCAATAAATATTGTGACAAACGAATCAAGATATGGATGGAATACACTGTTCATCAGATACGTGAATGTTGTTGGGGCATTGGTCAACCCAAAAGATATCACAAGGAACTCGTAGTGACCATAGCGGGTCCTAAATGTCGTCTCCAGGATATCAGAATCCCAAATCTTCAACTAGTGATACCCAGACCTCAAATCAATCTTAAAGAACACTCTAGCTCCCTGAAGGTGGTCAAATAAGTCATCAATGCGCGACAAAGGATACCTGTTCTTAATTGTAACCTTATTCAACTGCCTATAATCAATGCACACCCTCATAGTACCATCCTTTTTCTTCACAAACAGAACTGGTGCACCCTAAGGCGACTCACTAGGCTTAATGAACCCCTTATCAAGAAGCTCATGAGCTATTCTTTCAATTCTTTCAACTCCGATGGTGCTATACAATACAAATGAATAGAAATGGGCTGAGTTCCCGACACCAAGTCAATACCAAAATCAATGTCCCTGTCGGGTGGCATGCCCGACAGTTCTATATGAAACATATCTAGGAAGTCCCTCACTACCAGAACAGACTCAATAGGAGGAGTATCAACACCAACATACCCGCACGAAAGCCAAACATGCCAAACATCCCTTTCCACCCATCCGTCAGGCCTTCAAATATGAAATCGGTCTACTGGGAACATAGTACGGATAACCTCTCTACTCTATCCTAGGCAAACCCGGCATCGACAATGTCACAGTCTTAGCATGAAAATCCAGAATAGCATGACATGGTGACAACCAATCCATGCCTAGAATCACGTCAAAAGCAACCATACTAAGCAATAAGAGATCAACTCTCGTCTCCAATCCCCCAATAGTCACCACGCACGACTGATATACACGATCTACAATAATATCATTACCCACTGACGTAGGTACATGAACAAGTGTAACTAAGGAATCACAGGGCATATCCAAATAACGAGCAAAGTACGATGACACATATGAATAAGTGGAACCAGGATCAAATAATATGGAACATCTCTGTGTCACAATGAAACAATACATGTGATCACTACGTCTGAAGCCACAGCCTCTGGCCTGGCGGGAAAAGCATAGCATCAGGCCTGACCACCACCTGATCGACCTCCCCCTCTAGGGCATCCATGAGCTAGCTGGTCCCCACTTCGAGCTGGCTGCATGGATGGTATAGCTGCTGGTGCTGGAATAATAGGCTGGGATATCTGTTGTGGAACCATAGTCAATACTCTAGGGAAATCTCTCTTGAGATCACTCGAGGAACTGCCTGTAGAAACTTGGGAAGATGAAGCATGATAAGAACTCTATGCTGGCAATGCATTGAATGATGACTGACCCGAATGAGCACTGTAGGAACCATGGCTAACTGATGCATCATGATGAACCGGACGAGTCATATGAGCGGGCCGATAAGGACGACCCTGGCTGTGATGGGACTGTCCTCCAGATGAAACACCACTGAAACCACCTGAACCATGAGGCCTCCTGGCCTCCATCTCCTCATGCTTCTAACTATGGACCTACTTTATGTGCCTAGCAATATCAACCACCTCATCAAACCTCGCACCCGATGCAATCTCCTGAGTAATGATGAAACGTAGTCAATAGTTGAGGCCATCAATAAAACTTCTAATCCTCCCCCTCTCGGTGGTAACCAACCATAACGCGTGATGATTCAACTCTAAAAACCTCATCTCATGCTGGGTGATTCAACCAGTGAACTCTAGAGCCTTGAGCCTCCCAAACCGCTCTAGCCTCTTCTGCTCCTCGTCACACATATGTGGACCAACTTGCGCCTGAGCAGCTGCAACCAGCATGGCTGGTAGTACCTCCGGTGTCTGAAGTCCTAAAGACATTTGCTCTGGAGTATGGGCGGCGGGAGTCTGAGGACATCCCCCGATCTGAGATGTGGCTCGTGCATACGGTCAATATATAGGCCAAAGCCTCCTAAAGGCCTAAAATCACAATGGGCACAACAAGTGCCTGAGGTGGACCTACCGACTCGACCACATCTGGTACCTGCTCCTGAGCTGGAGAAACTAGTGGCTCCACGGGTGCTACTCTAGCGGCCCAAATGGTGGTACTGGTGGCCGTCCGCCTGATCCCATGGCATGTGTCCTCACCATCTATAAGAGAATCGAATAATAGAAGTTTAGTTTCCGGAATCAATAATACACATGACAAGAATACAAGAAAGTGAAGTTTCCTAACGGTTCGGTAGCCTCTCAAAGATAAGTACGGATGTCTCCGTTCCGATCCACAAGACTCTACTAAACCTGCTCATAACTTGTAATACCTATGAACCTAGAGTTCTGATACCAACTTCTCACGACCCAATATCCCATCCCGTAGTGATGGCTCCTAACACACCGGCTAGGGAAGCCAGTCTGAACTGTAACAACAATATGTAAGGCAAAGACAAGTCAAACTACGACCAAGGATTAACACTAGCCAGACATCCTCAACCTTTCCATATTCGTACCAAACAACTGATCATATTTCCTTAATAACCATGTGTACACCATCAAGAGAGAAACATGAGAGGGTGACCTTAGGGGTATGGATCCATATCCACATGCAAACACGACCAATTCAACGTGTTACCGGCCCGATATGGTCACAGGCTCAATATCTTGATTCGCCTAGCGTGGTCACAAGCATAACAACACAATTCGCCCGGCGTGGTCACAAGCACAACAACA
Source organism: Nicotiana otophora (assembly GCA_000715115.1). Classification (NCBI taxonomy): domain Eukaryota; kingdom Viridiplantae; phylum Streptophyta; class Magnoliopsida; order Solanales; family Solanaceae; genus Nicotiana; species Nicotiana otophora. The sequence goes on along the minus strand of AWOL01S0003185.1, from coordinate 209,794 downwards.
CAATTAGCTCGGCATGGTCACATGCACCCAGTCCAATAATATCATACATGATCAAATAAACAAATATACATATATGTAATGAATAACAAATCTCATGCTCATAGACTGCTATAAACAACATGTTAAAGTGTAGGCATGTGCAACGTGTACAATCATAGCTCAAACTGGCAATTTCATCAGAGAATAACATTTTTCAGTTCATTTTGGGATTACACCCCTATGTAGCCTCAAACATGGTTCAAATGGTTTGCAACAACATCATAAATGTGCGTAGCATCATAGATTAAGGTTTAACAGTCAATTCTAGGCTTATCATTGCCTGAGCACTACCGAACATGAATAAAACCCCCGGCGTCAGCACATGGGCTTAACCCCACACATGTGCGCACCCAATAGCACGTAGCTATCATACTAATTCAGGAAACTAGTGCCTTAACCAAGTTTAGATAAGATACTTACCTCAAGAAAATCAAATCTCTCTTCTAGCAATCCCTTCCCGCGTGTATCAATCTCCAAGAGGCTCGAATCTTGCCACAAATAACGTAATACTATCAATAAAAGCTATAGGAATTGATTCTAAATAATAAAGCTAAGATCTTTAACCAAAAATAAAAAAAGTCAACTCTGGTCCCATGCCTAGGAAATGTACAAAATTCAAAAATTCCGAAGACCCATTCACTTACGAGTCCAACATACCAAAATCATCCAATTCTGACATCAAATTGACCTTCAAACCTCCATTTTTCTTTTTTCTAAAGTTTCCACAAAATTCCCCATTTCTTCACTTTAATTCACTAATTAAATGCTAAAACAAAGATAGAATCATGAAATATGATGGATCCGAGTCAAAAATACTTACCTCGATCCAAGATGTGAAAATCCCCTCCAAAATCGCCCAAAACCGAGCCCTCTAACTCAAAATGTCAAAATAATACTTTAACCCTTGATTTGGAATTTTAACGCTGCTTCCTAGGTATTAGACATTGCGATCGCGGACAATTCCACGTGATCGCGAAGAACAAAATCCTCAGTGGCCAGAAACCCTTCTATGCAAACGCACCCTCAAGGTCACAAATGCATTGACCAAACATTAAAACCTACATGATCGCGGGCTGACTCACGTGACCGTGTAGAACAACGCTTTTGAATCCCATACGTCTCCTACCTTCTTCGTGAACGCGTTTATACACCCGCGTTCACGTAACACAAAATCTCACAATTCTGCAATCGCATCTACCATATCGCGAATGCATAGAAAAAATGCCCAATTACGGAAAAAGAATCTACACGATCACGTCCCTTTTCTCACATTCTCAAAAGAGGAAACCAGAAGCACATATATCAGCAATCCAACAAAGTCCAAAATGAGTCCGAACTTGATCTGAATCACACCCGAGGTCCCCAAGACCCCATCTAAACATACCAACAAGTCCTAAAACACGATATGAATTTAGTCGAAGACTCAAATCATATCAAACAATACCAAAAACAAAAATCGCACCCCAATTCAAGCCTATTGAAACTAATGGATTTCCAACTTCTACAATCGATGCCGAAACCTACCAAACCAACTCCGATTGACCTCAAATTTTGCACATAAGTCATAAATGACACAACCGACCTATTCCAACTTCCAGAATAGAAATCAGAACCCAGTATCAATAAAGTCAACTCTCAGTCAAACTTCTCAACTTTCGAAACCTTCAAATTTCCAACTTTCGCCAATTCTGGCCAAAACGACCTACTGACCTCCAAATCAATATTCGGACATACTCCTAAGTCCAAAATTACCATACAAAGATATTGAAACCATAACAATTCCATTCCAGAGTTGTTTACTCATAAATCAATATTCGGTTATCTCTTTCAACTTAAGCTTCCAACCTTGGGACCAACACCCCGGCAAATTGCATAACCATAGTTGAACATAAAATAAGTTGTCAATGGGGGAACGAGGCTATAATACTAAAAAAAGCCAGCCTAGTCGTTACACTTATTTGTGTTGTCTCGCTTCTGGTCACGCATTTATGGTATTACTTAGGTAATTGCCCGATTTTGACAGGTACTATCTCAAAGATCGGACCATGTTGACTTGAATCTATGGTATTTGGATGATATTTTATCTATATATGCTTAGCAAGGAACGGGTTTTTCACCCTTGGTTCGATTCACAGTGGACTGGACCCAACTAGGGTTTGAGATTTTCCATCTCCTTTACCCGTTTTGTCACTAATTGCATGTGATATTTTCTTTTCTTATTTATGTTTAATTGATTGATTTCCATGATTGGGTTGTTCGACTGAATACTATATAACCCCTCACCAGTTTCCCCTTTAGGCAGACTTTTTCACTCCTACTCCCTCACTTATTCACTCTGATATTCTGAGGCTACTGGGTTCTTGGCCGACTAAAATCCAAGGCAACCGGAATTGATCCACTAACCTCCCTAATGTGAGTACTGCTCGGAGCTCTGTGGAAGCTCTTGTGAACTCTGACGCACTAGGTTTGGGGTCTTGATGTTCTCTCTTTGCTACTGCTGGAACTTACGTTTCCTCATTTACATGTTTGTTAATTTGAAATTGGTAAGTACCCTTGACTCTCACAATTGCATTCCATTTTTGCTTGTGTTCATGCTTTGTATATCCATGTTATTTAAGTTTTTGTGAACCAATATGATAGTGTGTTATCTCTGTTTGTAATCCTATTTGCCTTAGAGTTATCCTGTAGCCCTGTATTTTCTAGCATCCGAACTTGCCTAAATCCTAAAATTTAATGTATGCTTATTATATGTACTCAACTTGAATGATTTTTGACCATCTTAAGCCTTCTTATCCTATTATGTTTATATATGTATGAGTACTTATATCTGTTACTTGTTATGAGTCCATCTCCCTGCCTTGCTTTAAATTCTTGTGAGAAACTAATTCTTGCCCAGAATTTGTTTGAATGTATTGCTTCATGTTGAGTCATTCATGTAAAACTTGCTAACATTCTTAGAGTTAATCTATGATCATGTGAATTCTACATTCCAATACTGTCTGAACTTTTAGACAAGCATGACTTATGTTTCTTTGCTATTTATGTACCCCAATATTGTATTATTGTTGCACTATGCGGTCCTACAAACCCATGCATGCTAGTGTTAGGTTTGGTTGAGTAATTCCTAGGGTAATCCTTGATACATATGATCAACTTTCATAATCTCTGACCTTCTCAAAATTAGGTACATGTTTGTTAATTAGTTGTTGTGCTAAGTTTGTGATCCTATTGGCCTTGCATTTTCTTAGTAAAGTTTTCTTCTGCTTGACATAAACTTATCTACAGTTCTTAGTTAGTTTTGCCTTGAATTTTTATGTTAAGGTCTTATTGTGAAGACTGTTGTTATATGCCCTAGGGTGCTTCTCAAGCATGTCATGCTAAGTCTCCCAGGTGTAAATTGCTACTTGTTGAATCTTCTTAGATATAATCCCAACCCTGCCTGCTTTAAACTCTCATGCCTAGTTCCTCTGCTCTAAGGATCCTTGTTTGCTAGACTCCTACAATTAAGTCATACTTGTCCTAAAAAAGTCTGTTACTTAGAATTTGTTTGCTAATTTGAAGGCCACTATATGTGTTCATCCTATGTGTTTACAAGGTCCTTGTGTATGTGTTCGTATGCTCTTCTACCTATTAGACATCACCCTTAAGACAATACGTAAGAAATCCTTTCGCTGATATTTCATATATGGAATCCCTATGTGTGTGTCCTTGCCTGGGCTCTGAGTCACCTGAATGACATGTTTGAGTTTATGTTCCTATGTTCCTGTTGTTTGTTAATGGGTAAACAAGACAATTGTCTTTATGTTTGGGCTGGTTTGCTGAGCCATGCGTGTTGTTGGATATGAGCATTGGATTCAAGCGTGCTTTAATTATCCTTATGAGCCTGGGATTTGGGCCTGTTGGTTGCGCGAAGAGTATGGCTGGAAGGCCCAGAAACATCACTGGGCTATTTTGTATTTATGTTGGCCTGTAACTATTCTATTGGACCAGTAACTATTTTATTTAAGCCTATAACTGTTTTATTTGGGTTTGTATTATTTCATTTTGTGTATTAATATGTAATAACGAATAATGGGAAATTAGTAAATGTGTGTGTGTGGGGGGGGGGGGGGGGG
>AWOL01S0003185.1:180932-203568 GCA_000715115.1 Nicotiana otophora | reverse complement strand
GGGGGGGGGGGGGGGGAGGGGGCTAGAATGCTTTAATTCCTGCATGAATGGGTAGAAAACATGCTTATAGGGTTTTAAATATTTTGTTTGCTCGCCATGCCCCATCCTTTGGGAATTATCTATATAACTTGTTGTTAATTTTGCCTATTCACTTAGAAAACTTGATTTAGGGCTTTCAACTAATCTAATATCTTAACTTGCGTTGTTAGAAGAGCATGCCTATAGGATTTAAAACTGAACTTGTTTGTTTCTCAATTAAGGTGCCTCATTTTTGCTCCTAGATATCATGTCTATAGGATGCCAATACAAATAATCGAATAATTCACTTTGGTATCTTTTTTTCAATTACGTGGTTTGCCAAGAAAGCATGACTATAGGATTAAATAAATAAACTTGCGCTTTCAACAACTTCACTGGCCAGATCTGGATCATTTAGAAATCATGTCTATATCATTCTATGATTACCCAGAAAGCATGGCTATAGGATCAGTTAATAGAATTACGTTTTAAACTAGATTAATTGCCCAAATCTTGCCATCTAGAAATCCTGCCTATAGGATATTATATTAGCTGATCGAAATGGTTTAATTGTATCCACTCGTATAGAAATCATTCCTATAAGGTTTGAACGACTGATCATGTTCCAATTTCAGGTCTGCCTGATTATAACTGCCTGCCTGCCTAATCTTGAACATAGTTAACATAAGTGATAACTGTCTGTTTAATTGATTGCGTGCTTATGAGTCTATATGAGGAGGTGAACTTGAGCCTTTTGTGCAACTTGCATATTATGTGAAGTACTACTTGTTTTTTATTGCGTAACATTTAGTTTTATTATTTTGAGCAGCTTAAGGGAGTCTAGAACCATCCACATAGTATGTCTAAAACCTCATGGACCATAGGTATGGGTCGGGTAAGAAGGCTCAGGACACGACTTAAAATCGAACTAGAACACTTTAGGTAAGTAGCTTCAAGATAGTAATCGGGTAGCAGGAGATGATAGTCTGTGCTCGTTGATTAATATGAGCATCTCTTATACTTAAGGGAGTTGCAAAGTATTATTTATGTTGCACGGGGTGATCCTTTAGGATCCCCCATACACGATTACTATTTATACACTTGTTTATTGAAACTTAGATTGGACTAGGATGTATGTTGTAATTCTCAAAGTGTTGTACTAATTACTTATTAGTGGACGAGCTCTTTCTCTCATTTGTGTGTAATTTCTTTTAATCACTCGTTTCATCCTATTCTTTACCTTGAATAATTTAATTAGTTATTTGGAATCTCCGCTCTCTTTTAATTGACATGCTCACATAGGGTAATTATAATTCAATAATTCGTATAGTGTAAAATTCGGACAGGGACCACAGTTGTGGATCTCAAAGAGTGCCTAACCCCTTCTCTTTGAGTTAGTTTGACCATTAATTGATCCTTGGTAACATGGACTAGTCAAAATAGAGTTATTTGCAAATAAGTTTCCTAACACACCTCAAAACTCGCTTTTGTGAGAAAACGAGGTAACAACATGGTGACTCTGCTGGGGATATCATTAGGCTCTTACCATGAGGAATATTTGCTTGTATGGATTATCGAATTATTTGACTACTTTCATGTACCTCCCTCTTCTCCCTTGTTTTCTTGAAATTGCTACATCATGAACCTCCTTTCCCCATCTCATTTATTAACTTCATCTAATTATGTTTTTGATTTTTTTATGAACCATGCTAACTTTTTTCTTTATCTTTTCTATCTTGCTTATTTTATCGCATTATTTATTAATGCCTTTGTGTGCTTTCACCATGAAAATAATTTGACTACATGTTATAACTTTCTCATCAAAACATGCTTTCAACATCATATTCCACTCGTGCCTACTATCAATATAGCGACACTTGATGAGTGTCCGCACTTTCCTTAAACACCCTTGTCAAATCAGAAAGGCTTATTAGCATTAGACTAGTCGATCAGCGACATAGTCGATGGTCCCGTGCCTTTCCCTCTCAAGTATTTCACTTGAGAGTATCCGTCTAGACTCTTCTAGAAACCCACTCTGATATAAAATGTGCATGCATCATGTTAAAACCTAGGATGGATTAAATGCTCATGGCAATTTTAATCAGTTAGATAAGGCTTTCCCAATGTACAAATGGATCTTCACAATCCCGAGGGATGCATTCATGTTATGTGCATTACTTGGAGAAATATGTCAACATGTTTACTGTTATTGTGTAATTAATCAAATCTTGAGGGGGAAGGGGCTAACTCTTTTGTTTGATACAAAAAATGAAGCATGAAATTCCCAGGTTTGGCATGGTTCAAAATATCCCATCTCTGTTGATTAACTGGTGGAACAACCTCGCACCATGTGACAGGAATCATGTAAGAAAGGTATTGGGTAATTTATTGTCCTTGATGAACATCCGGCCAAACAAGGAACTAATTGAGGCAGCCATTATGTTTTGGGATAAAAAGAGAGCCATCTTTCGGTTTGGAAATATGGAGATGACTCCTTTTTTGGAAGAAATAAGGGGTTTTGCCAAACTTCCATGGGATAGTCCAGGTCTTTTAGTGACAGAAAATCATACCCCATGCGATTTCGAAAATGGTTAGGTTCAAGAATAATGATGAATTGGGTTTCTTGAAGAAGTCCTACATTCCCTTCGATTTTCTCTATGAACGGTATAGATACAACAAATCATAACGTTTTCATCATGAGGAACTGGCTATCACCTTGTTGGGATGGGTTCATCATCGAGTTTATGTCTTCATAGTCTGCTTCTGGGTTTTCTAAATTTCCAAATGTAAGGAGGGAAAATTCACACTCATTTGGCCATGGTCGTCAGGACCATGATGGAGGGGATTGAGGGATAAAAATATACTATTGTTCCTATAATACTAGCTAAGATGTACCGAGCTTTGGATCGATGCAAGCATGTGGCTGGATATTTCGAGGGATGTAATCTTCTGCTATAGGTTTGGTTGCTAGAACATATTCAAAGAGGAGACTACCGTCAAGAGTTCTTGCGTAGGCCGCTGAATGATTATATTGCCAGTCATCATCCAAGGACGATGACATTTGCTCCTGATAGATTTTAAAAACCTGGAAATGCTGAAGGATGGGTACTCCTCTTCAGTAATTTGACTGATGAACAGGTACACTAGTTGTTTGAGTGGTTTCCCAGGAAAGAACTCATAATCAGGTCCAAAGGGGCCATTCATTTGGTGTTGATTGGGTTGCGGGGCATCTACCTTTATGCTCCTACAAGGTTAATAAGGCAATCTGAAAGGAATATGCCATACTTAGGGTTTCTAATATGACTCAATATAAGGCGAACTTCAAGGGGGATGTCATTCCTTTCATGTTCGAGGCTCAGCACACGTGGAATCAAAAGATCATTATAGATGGAGAGACTATTGAGCCTGACAGGTATCATGCCAGGAATATGTATTACTACCTTTCCTGGTTAGAAGACGACATAACTGGGGATGTCAAACCAGGAGTCAATCTTAAAGGAAGGATCATAGATGAATAGGCCGAGGCATGGGTAAAGTATAAAAGGCTACGTTAAAGGTTTTTGAATCTGAGGCCAAACACCTGGAACATAAGATGAACATGGAAGCAATATAAGAATGGAAGGAGATCGCAAACAAGTCAACATAAAGGTTGGAACACTTAGAGCAAGGGTTGATAGAGTTGAAGGAAAGATAAGAAAGAGGCTTTGGGACTGCCAGGGTATGGGCTACGACGAGGGAGGAAAGCTGGCAATGGCTTCTTTTATTGTTTTATAGTTTGATTTCATTTAGATTCGTTGTAATAAGGCTTTATGCCATTAGTAACTCTATATCATTAATGGAATGAGGCAAAGTTGGCACAAATTTTCTCTAAAGTCTACTTGTCACTTAGGCCTACCCGGGGCACAACGAGGTCCCCCAAATTAGGACGCGAACCACTACATGCCTTAAGTGCTATCTGTTTAAATATTGCAAGATGCTTTTATTTCGTCTTACTAACTTGGCTACCTTTTATTTTTCTTTTTCTTTTGATTAATCCCATTCCCAAAGGTTGGTTTGTGCATTCTGGAAAAGTCAACATATTTAACCAAATCTAGAGGTCCTCCACTTCCTCCTCCACCTAACGACATCAAAAGCAAGGAAAAAGGAAAGATGGATGATTTGAGTGGCAACAGAAAGGACAATGCTCCTATCGCAGGGAATGTAGAGACTTCAGATAGAAGTACACTAGGGCAAAATGAACTGGTTCTGCGGTTGGAACAGAAAATTTTGGAGATATAAGGCGAACTCGAGCAGGTCCGCAACCTCGCCAGCCTCTCCCTTACCTTGAATGTCCCGACATCAATCACTAGAATGCTACCACTCAAAACCAGACACCACCCCAAAGCCCACAACCCCAAAATCCACCATTTCTAGCTCTACAAACCCCCCATACAACATATCAATACCATAACCCTGCACCCCCGCAAAACCTTAACCCTCCTCCATTACAAACCCCTCAGCAATACCAGCACAATATGACCCAATACCCCCAAATCGCCACCTACCCTACTCCTCCAAATATGCCATAACTTACCCACGATCCACCCAGCAATCTATCAAAGATCATACAAACACTCAATTCCCTGGAACTCACCAAAGCAACCCTATATACGTGGAAACTCCACCACACCTCGCAACAAACACTATACCTACCCGAACCTACAGAGAAGAACCTGCTCATCCGGAACATAGGTGAAGAGTTAAAAAAGTTATCTGGGAGGGTCCAGAGCATCGAAGAAGGGAAAGGTATCAAAGGTTTGAATTATGAAAATTTGTGTATCCAACCAGATATGGAGCTACTGGAGTGTTACAAATCTCCAAAGTTTGAAGTGTTTGATAGCACCGGGGATCCCAAGGTGCATTTGAGTACTTACTGTGATAAACTCGTGAGTGTAGGAAAGAACGAGCAAATCTGCATGAAGTTGTTCATGCGAAGTCTTACTAGGGATGATTTATCTTGGTACATCAGTCAGAACCCAAAGAAGTGTACAAATTGGGTAAGTATAGCACCGACTTTATGGACAGATTCGGGTTCAATACAGAAAATGCACCAGACGTGTTCTATATCCAGAATCTCAAGAAGAAACCCATGGAGACCTTCCGTGAGTATGCCACCCGTTGGAGATCAGAAGCTACCGAGGTGAGGCTGCCGCTAGAAGATGAACAAATGAATAAGTTCTTCGTAAGAGCCTAGGACCCATAATACAATTAGATTGATGGTCATACAGGAATCATAAGTTCTCCGACATCATCAAATTGGGAGAAAGAATCGAGGAGGGCATCAAGAGTGGCCTGGTTACCAACTTTGAAGTTTTGCCAGCTACCAATAAAGCCTTGCAATCTTGAGGTATATCAAAGAAGAAGGAAGTGGGTGCCGTGTTGGTAACCCATGGACCGAAGTCTTCCCTCACCTACGAAACACCCCCACTAGCATATCATCCTTCAGTCCAAAAGTACCATTACCCCGCTACCACCTATCACACCTACAATACCCATCAGAACTATCCAAAACCCCGACCAAATTTCAACCGCATAACGCATAGACAATACACCCTTATTGCCGAGCCCATATCCCAATTGTACGAGAGACTGAAGGTCTCCGGTTATGTCCCTACCATTCCTGCAACCGCTATTGAAAATCCCTCCTTGTGGGTCAACCACAATAAGACTTGTGTCTATCACTCAGGAATGAAGGGACACACTATCGAGGAATGTCGCATATTGAAAGACAATATCCAGACATTGATTGACTCCAAAGTAATACATGCAAAATAATCTGCACCGAACGTTCGCAATGGCCCCTTTCCTGATGATAGAGGTGGGGGAGTAAGCGTGATCGAGACTAATGAAGAATGGAACCAGGAAGGATCCATCAGTCTTATTCGAGAGGTAGATACTTATATGACATCCCCTGTCACAATCTTACCAATTGTGGTGCAAACCAAGGCGCCATTCGAGGTTGACGTGGCCACATCCAGGCTGCCGTTCACGGTGATGGTATCTCTATCACCATCATACCAACCTGATATTGTTCCATGGGATTATATAGCAGAGGCAAGAAGGAAAGGAAAATCCAATATGGAAGAAATGGATGCTACCTAGGGAATAACTAGAACATGCAGGGTCTACATGCTAGAAAATATCGGGGGAACGAGTAAGGACATCGCACCAAAGCCACCTGTTATGGAAACAAGTATTGGTGATCTTTGGCGGAAGGTATAAGTGAGGTAGTATTCTTTTGTTGATCACCTAAACAAAACTCCCGCTCAAATATCCATCTTGTTGTTGTTACAAAACTTAGACTCACACAAGAATGCCTTGATAAAGGTGCTAAGCGAATCCTACGTACGTGCTGGCATCACTAGTGGAGAGATGGCAAACATGTTTGGACAAGTGCTGGAGACACACAAGATCACCTTCCACGAAGATGAGTTGCCACAGCAAGGTTTGACTCATAACAAAGCATTGCACATCACAATGTAATATGAAGACAAGTTCATTGCTTGAGTTTTGATTGATGGAGGTTCAAGACTGAATATATGCCCTTTGACTACTCTGAAAAGATTGGGCATAGGTATACATGAGATACGGTTGGGAAGCATGAACGTGAAAGTGTTCGATATGGCCAAAAGAGCCACTATTGGAGAAATTAACCTGGATTTGAATATAGGCCCGACCATGTTCGATGTCGAGTTCCAGGTGTTGGACATCTCCACCACCTATAATTCTTTGCTGGGATGAACATGGATACACATGGCTGGGGCAGTTGCGTCTACATTACATCAAGCCATGAAGTTCGAGTGGAATCATTAGGAGGTATTTATCCACGAGGATGGAAGCAATCCTATCTATACCAACTAGACTGTACCAGCACTTGAAAATAGAAGGAGGTTGGGAGGAGAAATAATCCACTACATTGATTGGATAAATACGGTCGAGAAAGGACAATGGTGGAGCAACAAGGTGCTAAGCATGCTGCTATGGTTAGGGTATGAACCAGGCAAGGGTCTTGATCCTAAGCTTCAAGGGATAATAGAACCAATACGGCCACGCACTCAGGGCACAACCTTTGGTCTCAGGTACGAATACACTGTTCAAGAATATAAGGATTGGTCACCATCATGGCAGGATTTCCCTTATCCGTTGCCTAAACCCATACAATTACTACACCGGACATTCCACAAGGCGGACGTGATTTGGGGTTCTGAAGAAGATGAGATCTTAGCTGGCATAAGGAGCCTATTTTTGAATGAGGAATATATGGACTGCAGTTCAATCTTGGAGGAGGATGACCTTACTATACAGACAATGGAAGATGGAGCAGCTCTCAGGAACTGGGCCACTGCACCATCCCGGGGTCGCCGAGTACCTGAGTAGCTTTGGCAGAACTAGCATGATTTCCTTTAAAATTGTTTTCTGGCATTTAAGACATTTTAGTATTTTATTTTGAAATAAATATTCAAGACATCGAGTCGTATTTGTCTGACAGTTTTAAGTTTCAATTAATGCATCATTATTTTTCATTTATTTATGTTATTATCTCTCTACATTCTTTTCAGCATAACTATTACCTATCCTGTTTAATCTACAACTGTGACATGTAATGGGACAACCCAATAAGATGAAAGCGATTCAGAAGAATGGGAAAATGGCATAATACCTAAGGAAATTGTCAGGAAAATAGAGAATTTTGAGAACAAACCAAAGTCAATCTAGAAGAAACTGAGGCAGTTAAATTAGGGGATTCCTAAATAGTCAAAGAAACTCGCATTAGCATTCATCTATAACCGTCAGATAGGGAAGAGTATATCAAATTTCTGAAGGAATATGAGGACATTATTGCATGGTCCTATGATGGCATGAAAGGGTTGAGCACATACATAGTAGCCCACAAGCTACCTACCAACCCTATGTGTCCCCCGGTAAAGCAGAAACTCAGAAAATTCAAGTCAGACATGAGTTTGAAGATAAGAGAGCTGGTAACCAAGCATATCAAAGACAACGTCCTTCGCGTGGTCGAGTATCCAACCTGGTTAGCTAATATCGTGCATGTACCAAAGAAAGATGGGAAGGTCAGACTATGCGTTGACTATCAAGATCTGCATAGAGCAAGTCCTAAGAATGATTTTTCACGACCCAACATACATCTATTAATCGATAACCGTGCCAAGCATGAACTCCAATCCTTTATTGATTGCTTTGTATGGTACCACTAGGTTTGGATGGATGAAGAGGATGCACAAAATACATCCTTCATTAATCTATGAAGAGTATACTGTTACAAGATGATGTCGTTTGGTTTGAAGAATGCTGGGGCAACCTACATGAGGGCCATGGCCACTCTCTTTCATGATATGATACACAAATAAATAGCAGTGTACATGGATGATGTCATCATCAAGTAAAACAAGAGCCCAGAACACATAGCAGACTTGAGAAAGTTTTTTGACCAACTACAAAAGTACAATTTGAAGTTAAATCCCACAAAATGTGCTTTCGGAGTTCCTGTCAGGACGTTGCTAGGTTTCAATGCCAGTTACCGCGACATTGAGTTAGACCCATCAAAGATCAAATCCATTTAAGATCTGCCACATCCAAAGAACAAAAAGGATGTAATGAGATTCCTAGGCCGTATCAACTATATCAGTTGTTTAATAGCACAGTTGACAGTAATATGTGAACCAATCTTCAAGATGCCAAGGAAGGATGCTGCAATATGTTAGACCGAGGAGTGTCAAAAGGCTTTTGATAAAATCAAGGACTACCTATCCAAACCTCCTATGTTGGCCCCACCGGGGCCTGGGAGACCTTTATTGCTATACATATCCGTGATGATATGAGCGTTTGGATGTGTTTGGGGCGACATGATGAGACCGGAATGAAGGAGCAAGCAATATATTATTTGAGTAAGAATTTCACACATTACGAGGCTCGATATTCAATATTGGAACGTACCTATTGCGCTCTAACATGGATAGCTCAAATGTTGAGGCATTATTTTTGTGCATATACCACATACCTCATATCAAGAATAGATCCTCTAAAGTACATTTTGCAGATGCCTATGCCTACGGGCAAGCTAGCAAAGTGGCAAATATTACTAAGCGAGTTCGACATCGTCTATGTGACTCAGAAAAAGGTAAAGGGGCAGGCATTGGTTGATCACCTTGGAGAGAATCATGTGCGCGGAGAATACAAACCATTAAAAACGTATTCTCCCGACGAGGAAGTGTCCTTCATAGGAGAAGATATGGCTGATGCATAAGACAGTTGGAGGATGTTCTTCGAAGGAGCAGCGAACTTCAAGGGAGTGGGTATTGGAGCTATCCTAGTATCAAAAACCAATCAACATCATCCAATATCCACCAAGCCCAGGTTCCCATGCACCAACCATATGGCAGAATATAAGGCTTGTATCTTAGGACATAGGTTGTCCATCAATGTGAACATTTAGGAATTACTGGTAATCGAAGATTCAGACTTTCTAATACATCAGGTACTCGGGGAATGGGCCACGAAGAATACCAAGAGATTGCATACTTACACTGTGTGCATGATTTAATCAAGAGGTTGAAAATGATAGAATTCAAGCACGTTCCTAGAATCAAGAACGAGTTCAAAGATGCACTGGCCACTCTATGTTCCATGATACAACATCCAGATAAGAACTATATTGACCCTATCCCAATAGAGATCCGCAAACAGTCTGCTTAATGCACTCACGTCAAAGAAGAGTTCGATGTGAATCCTTGGTTTCAAGATATCAAGGAGTATTTGGAGAAAGGAGAATACCCGAAAAATGCTACACACACACAGAAGAGCACGCTTCAGAGGTTAGATAACCATTTCTTTTATAGCGGAGAAATTCTGTACAGAAGAACTCCCAAATTGGGATCGCTAAGATGTGTCGATGTAAAGAAAGCATCTTCCACGCCCCGAACACGGGCCTGGATGTAACACGGCACCCGGCACCTGACTACATATGACCGAGCGAATCAACTAGCTGACTGAATTAACATGTGATGTAATAAAATCCTGAATGTGGAAGATAAACTAACAAGTGCTAATATACTAAAAGTCTAAATGATATAAATCAATGTGCGGAAACACTAACATAAGTCTCAAATATATCTGTAGCCAACATTATTTGACATGAAAGTCATGCGACTATATCTAACTGTTACTCTAGTCTATGAAGCCTTTAATGAAATACTGAAAACACCAACTGTCTGTAAATAATGGAAGACTGTAAAGTAATGATAATTCCCTAAAAGAACTAGGGCTCACCAAATAGCTGGTACGAGAATCCTAGGGCTATGAATCGCCAACCTAAAAATCCTTACATGCATCGTGAGATGCAGGTCCCGAGTGAAAGGGACATCAGTACATTTGAATTGTACTGGTATGTAAAACAACTGGAAGAAAGTACTGTAAATGCTGAAACTGAAACTAACTTGATTAATGATAACAAAAATGATATTTGCTGAAACTGAACTGAAATAATAACTGATAACCTAAAGGATAACTAATAACTGAACCGAAGAAAGGAAGTAAGGATATGAATACTCCCTCTTTGAAATAATGAATCACCTATTTAATCTGTATAAATAAATTGTTGCCTCAAGCCCAAAAATGTATAAAGCATAAAACTGCGGCCTCATGCCAAAAAAGGCATAAAGCATACACTGCAGCCTCAGGCCCAAAGATAGGTGCTCGACGTTCAAAGAATTAAAATCAGAAACCGAGAATCATATTACAATACATGATACTGAAATACTAAACCATACTGAGTTACATGTTACAGGAAAGCTGAATATAACTAAACTTAGATATGTATTCATGAACTGACTATGAGAACCGATGCTTCAACTGTTTATGACATCCTGAGTAATCTAGAATGAGACTCATGAGCATCAAACACAAGTCTATATTTATTACGCACTGAGCTCACAATATTCAGAATGAAAGTCATGAACGAACTACAAAGCTAGAGAATAGAAGTTCTATAACTATTTAAGAAACTGGGCTTAACTATATTTCTGAGGCGATTAGTAACGTTATAAACGAAACGTAATGTAGGGAGAATCAATAATATTCCAAAACATAGAGAGTTAGCCTCACATACCTTAACTATGGCCATTTTATGCATATCACAATGTTAGTCGCCTCTTGCAACGATAATCTATGGCAATATATATCAAGAGGAACCAATATTAGCACTAATGCTCAAATTTTAGTCACTTAGGCATTTTATGAAACACCATATGGGCGTAAAGCCTCAGCCATTTTCAATGGTGTGTTTTTCACCCAATTCTAATTCTACTACTTCTAGGTGATTCTATAATCCCAAATGAATGTAACTATCACCGTTTCTCATCACCAAAATGATTATAACAATCTTACGTCAACAATGCAAAACCCTAGCATAGTTCATATGCTTCCCTTTATCAAACCCATCTACTATTTACCCAAAAACTCATTAATTCATAGTTATAACTGATTAGGGAGTAGAAGCATTACCTTTTTGAAGTTCAATCCTCTTGAATTTGAGTTCTAGGGTTTCTTTTCTCAACAATAGTATCTCGACCGAATATCTAATGATTTGAAGGATTTGCGCATGTTAATAAGATGTTAGAGAATTGAAATTAACTTAGGATTATATTTAGAACTTACCTTGGATGATGGAGGGGATTTTGGGAAGTTAGGTTCTTGAGAGCTTCCCTTTCTAGAGGAAGTCTACATGTTTGGGGTTGTAGGGGACGAGGTAGGGTTTAAATAAGTGTACACGTCCCCAAACTTGAGGAAATAAAAATAGCTTGGATAAACATCGTCGGCGTGGGGCATCATCAGGGGAGCCAAAATAACTTTGCAAGGCACCATCAGAGGCGCCAAAATTACATGACCTTGCACTATCAGGGGTGCTAAGGATAATGCCATAGACAGTGCCTTACACTGTTTAAGGCTGTGAGTTTTTATGGCCTTGCACTATCTAAGGCAATGAGTTTTCATGGACTTTCACTCTCTAAGGCTGTAAGACAGACCTCCTATAAACTTAGTCAATTCTATCAAATTTTATGCACCTCACTCTCGGTCCTGATTCAAAAAAAAACTATTTCCTCCCATACTCATCCTGATAGGACTTCGCATGTCTAAAAGATCACATTAATACTCTTTTAATGCATCCACACCTAATCCAAATTTATGGAATATTACATTATCTCCCCCTTGGGATAATGCATCCTCGAATGAGTGTCCTAATTGTTACTACGGCTAACTCGGGACCTTAAATGAGACTTATGGAAACATGTGAAAGCTGAACCGTCATGAACACATGCATACTAAATTAAATGAATGCTTGATTACTGAACTGCTGAAATATTTAACTGAATAGGTATTGAACTGAATGTCAACTGGACTTACTGAATACTGAAAGGCATGGAGATTATAATATAAGGTCTGAATGAGAAGGTTAGTTACCTTCAACATCTATCCAAACACCTGCTAGCTAATAGAGCATAACACAAGCCTCACAAGGCATCATGATACGCATAACATGGAACATATACATGAATACTGGTTTGTCGTGGGTACATGAATTCTGAACTAACATGGATATACGAATACTAAACTGGCACGCATATTTGAGTACTGAGCTGATATGAATATCTGAGCATTAAACTAACATCCATATCTATGTACTAAGATGGCATGGATATCAGAGTATTGGACTAACATGATTATCTGAGTACTGAACTGACATGGAGGTTATAACATGAGATCTGCATACTGAAAACATAAATGTCGTGACGTGAGGTCTAAATACTGGAACTTGAATGTTATAACACGACACGTGAAATACTGGGTGTACAACCGCCAATTCTGGTGGAAATTGTACCTCATAAGCTACTTGCCCGATCCTTCGTATGATCCTATATGGCCCATTGTATTTGGGACTGAGTTTTCCTTTCTTCCCAAATCTTATAACACCTTTTATAGGCAAAACTTTATGAAACACCCAATCATCAACTTGAAACTTTTGGCAACTCTGAGCCATCTTCAAATGCTCTTGAATCAACTTGACTTTCTCCATAGCCTGATAGACCAAATCTGGTCCCAACAACTCTGCTTTGCCAACTTCGAACCAACCAATTGGCGATCTGCACCTTCGCCCATAAAAATCATGCTTTACAAATGAGCGAGATAATCCTATTATGAGGTCCATATTTACAATATCCACTAAAGGATATGTGTATTTTGTGGTAACACACTAGGCTTTGTGATGCTCCACATCCACTTGCTGATAATTCGGACACTTGGCCACAAAGTCTGCGGTACTCTTTTTCATGTCGTTTCACCAATAAATCTCCTTGAGGTCACGATATATATTTGGGGAACCTGGGGAATGGAATAACTAGAATTATGAGATTCTAACATGATCCTCCTTCTCTAAGTGCATCTATATCTGGAACACACAATCCGTCTTGGTACCTCAAAGTCCCATCATTTCCCCCTTGTTCAAAAGTCCTCATCTTATGCTTGTGAATCCCCTCTTTGAGCTACAACAAGTAGAGATCAACAAACTGTTTATCCTTCACTTCGGCTACTAAGGAGGAACAAGTCATATTCTGGACAACAACTCCACCATCTTCGGAGTCAGAAACTCAAACTCTTAGCTTGGCTAAGTGGTGAACTTCTTTCACCATAGTTCTCTTGTCTGCCTCAATCATGAGCTATACTTCCCATACTTGATTATCTTCTTAAGCACTTCCTGAAAACACATATAGTATTGTTGTAAGCTAATTCTTTGACCAGTACTTTGAATATTAGAGTCTCGTACAATGGCACTACCCTCGTAATATATAACTGGGCATGATTTTATAGATTTTCTGTGACCACTTTATCATCAATAACCAAGCTCGAAGATCATTCTACTCACTTTGTGTTTCTTACACACGCTGGGCACATTCCGTGTGGTAATTATGTCATTTTTTCCTCATTACCGAACTGATTTTTTTCATATCCCATGATAACTATTCGGGTTTCAAATCTCCAACTAGACTTGCTGACAATTTTCACATCTCTACTTTAGACAAAAGGTTAATGCCTTGTACTTGAGGATCCTTCTCTTTTGTTGGGATCCGAACAACTTTCATTATCTTTTGCAATTCTTCGCACTTTACTCTAATGACGACTCATCTTCCTAATTATTTCTGAGAAATCTTTCTTACTAGGAAAAACTAAATTACTTACATAAATGGAAAGCTAATGTATTCACAACTATCATACATAATCTTAAATGATTTAACTCTACTCACACTGTCAATCTTGGGGAAATCCCTTTTCGATAACTCTTAAAGGCTATTCTTCTGTAGCTTACTCTCTTATTACCTAGTTGATTCTTTTTTTTTCTTCCACTGTCATTGCACTTCTAGTTTAACTTAAACTCTTTGGGTTCTAACACACGTTCGATATTTCAAACTGTCATTCACTCACTAGAGTTAACCTGGCTAAGTGAATGAATTTGTACCTCTACTAGCTCTGTTGAAATTGCTAATTCATTGTATTAACTAAAAATTTACTTACTATTCTTTTACTAACCACCTGCTAGAATCATGTTTTCTTGTTCTGCTTTGAATAACTAACTTTTTTACTAACCACCCGCTAGAATCCCTCACCAACCGACCCTATTTTATGATTGCATAATATCTTTTTTTGGAACTATGTACATGGATCACACTTAGGGAAATTTCGTCTGTCTTAAATGAAATTGGAATATCAAACCCCAAACTTTCGATACACTTCAAAATCATATCAGACTATAAACATCTGCAGTAAACATCAGGTTCAAATATACATAAAGCATAAACTGTGGCCTCAGGCCCAAAGATGCATAAAGCATAAATTGCGGCCTCATGCCCAAATACAGGTTTTCAACATTCAGGGATTTAAAATCAAGAACTGAGAATCATACTGCAATACATGATACCGAAATATTGAACCACACTGGGTTACATGGTACTGGAATGCTGAATATAACTAAACTGAGATATGTATTCATGAACTGATTATGAGAACTAATGCCTCAACTGTATATGACATATTGAGTAATATAGACTGAGACTCATGAGCATCAAACACAAGTCTATATTGATTATGCACTGAGCTAACAATATTCATCATGAAAGTCATGAACAAATTACGAAGCTAGAGAATAGAAGTTCTGCAACTATTTAAGAAATTGAGATTAAGTATATTTCTAAGGCGATTAGTAACGTTATAAAAGAAACGTAGTGTAGGGAGAATCAATAAATTCCTAAACATAGAGAGTTAGCCTCACATACCTTAACTCTAGCCATTTTAAGCGTATCACAATATTCGTCGCTTCTTTCAACGATAATCTATTGCAATATATATCAAGAAGAACCAATATTAGCACTAATACTCATGTTTTAGTCACTTAGGCATTTTATCAAATACCATATGGGCGTAAAGCCTCATAGCCCTTTTCAATGGTGATTTCTTTAGCCAATTCTCATTCTACTACTTCTAGGTGATTCTACAATCCCAAATAAATGTAACTAACAATATTTCTCATCACCTAAATGATTATGGCAATATTACGCCAATAATGCAAAACCCTAGCATAGTTCATTTGATTCCCTTTATCAAACCCATCTACTATTCTCCCAAAACCTCATTAATTCATAGTTATAAATGATTAGGGAGTAAAAGCATTACCTTTTTGAAGTTCAATCCTCTTAAATTTGAGTTCTAGGGTTTATTTTCTCAACAATGATATCTTGATCAAATCTCTAATGATTTGAAGGATTTACCCATGTTAATAAAGTGTTGGAGAATTGAAATTAACTTAGAATTATTGATAAAATTTACCTTGGATGATGGAGGTACCTTGGAAAAGTAAGATTCTTGAGAGCTTCCCTTTCAAGAGAAAGTCTACGTGTTTGGGATTATAGTGGACAATGTAGGATTTAAATACGTCTCCACGTCCCAAAACTTGAGGAGGAAATAAAAGTAGATTGGATAAACATTGTCGGCGCAGGGCATCATCAGGGGCGCCGAAATAACCTTTTAAGGTGCCATCAGAGGCGCCAAAATTACACGGCCTTGCACTGTTAGGGGCGCTAAGGTTAATGCCCTGGACAGTGCCTTGCATTGTCTAAGGCAATGAGTTTTCATGGCCTTGCACTATCTAAGGCAATGAGTTTTCATGGCCTTGCACTGTCTAAGGCTGTAAGACAGACCTCCAATAAACGTAGTCGATTATATCGAATTGTATGCACCCCACTCTTGGTCTTGATTGCAAAAAAACTATTTCCACCCATACTCATCCTGATAGGACTTCACATGTCTAAAAGGTCACATTAATACTCTTTTAACCCATCCACACTTAAACTAAATTTATACAGTGTTACAACATCTAGGTTGCTCGAACAGATACATGCCAGAACCTACTGACCTTACATGCGGGGGTTCGTTCTAGCAAAGAAGATATAAAGGGCATGATATTTCTAGATGACCATGGAAACTGACTGCATCAAGTATGTATAGAGGTATCACCAGTGTCAGGTGCATACTGATATGATACGAGTACCACCCAATGAACTCAATGTGATGGGTTTGCCCTAGCATTTCTCTGCCTGGGGCATGGACGTCATCGGACCAATCGTGCACGCTGCATCCAATGGGCACAAATATATCTTGGTGGACATAGACTATTTCACAAAATGGGTTGAAGCCACCTCCTACAAAGCTGTGACTAAGAAGGTCATAGCAGATTTTATCCGGGACCGTATTGTTTGCCGGTTCAGGTTGCCTGCATCAATCATTACCGACAATGCCGCCAACCTCAACACTGATATTATAAAAACCATGTGTGAGACATTCAAGATCAAACACCAAAACTCTATAGCATATAGGCCACAAATGAATGGTGTCATAGAAGCCGCCAACAAGAACATTAAGAAGATACTAAGGAAGATGGTGAAAATTACAAGTGGTGGCACGAGAAGCTACCATTTTCTCTGCTCGGATACCGCACCACAGTCCGAACGTAAACTGGGAAACTCCTTATTTATTGGTCTACGATACTGAAGTTGTTATCCCTACCGAGGTTGAAATATCTTCCTTAAGAATCATACATGAGGCCGAGCTTAGCGATGCAGAATAGGTTTATTGCCGGTACGAACAATTGGCTCTCATTGACGGTAAAAGGATGAACGCGGTGTGCCACAGTCAACTCTACCAGAATAGAATGGCAAGGGCTTTCAACAAGAAGGTCAGACCGAGGAAATTCATACCGGGGCAATTGGTGCTGAAGCGGATTTTTCCACAAAGGATGAAGTGAAAGGAAAATTCTCACCTAATTAGAAAGAGCCCTACATGGTTCATCGAGTGCTGACGAGAGGAGCACTCATACTAGCAGAAATGGATGGAAAGATATGGACAAAACCTATCAATTCGGATGCCGACAAGAGATATTATATTTGAGATTGTATCTTGCAATTCGGATGCCGACATGAACTATACTTGACCTGATTCCCATTTAATTGGCAGCCCTGTGGGTTCGGTCACATTATAACAAAATCTTCATTCCCCTCCATGGTCGGAAACTGGGGCAAGATTTTGAGTTACGTCAATCTCATTACATCAAGGATCGCCAAAAGAGTGCCGCTAGAAGTATACGTCAAAACTGGGGCAGAACTTTGAGGGAATCCTCAAAATTCCAAGATAAGGATGCCGCAATGTCTCAAAGCATGTCACGACCTATGATTCGACTAAGTTATTTATTTTATGCATTATCATATATTTTAAACAACTGCATTTCTTACAAATAATATATCGCAAATGCATATTTTCGAAAACTCCATTTCTGTAATAGCCAGAGGCTACCCAGGATGACTCAAGCACAAGGCGTCAAGACAGGAGCAAGAGCTAAATGAGGAATTTAAAGCATGAACCAATTATCCCGTGACTTACATTTTTTCTTTGGATGCATGCATAACAGATGCAACATTATCAAATGTATCCGCAAGGGATGCACCATAAAGACTGGTATATTCACATAGATAGATGCTACCAAGCCTAGATGTGTCAAGGTAAGAATATCTTCCCTCTCTCACATTTACTTAGGGCTAAGCACTGCCCTTATTACAGTTCATGAGGCTAAGAACTGCCTCCATCATTGCATAAGGCTAAACACTGCCTTTCTCTGCATAGGGCTAAGCACTGCCCTTATTACATTGCGTGAGGCTAAGCACTACCTACGTCACTGCATAAGGATAAGCATTACCTTCCTCTGTATAGGGTTAAACACTACCCTTATTACACTGCATGAGGCTAAGCACTGCCTCCATCATTGAATAAGGCTAAGCAATGCCTTTCTCTGTATGGGGCTAAGCACTACACTCATTACATTACATGAGGCTAAGCACTACCTCCGTCACTGCATAAGGATAAGCATTACCTTCCTTTGCATAGGGCTAAGCACCTTATTATATTGCGTGAGGCTAAGCACTGCCTTACTATGCATAGGGCTAAGCACAACCCCCATTACATTGCATGAGGCAAAACTCTCATCCATCATTGCGTAAGGCTAAGCATTGTCTCTCTCTCATACAAGGCTAAAACACTTCCTTCATTTGTAGAGGGCTAAACACTACCCTCATTATCTGTACAGGGCTAAGCACTTCCCTCAATTCATACAAGCTAAGCGCTGCCTTCCTCTATTCTCGCGTGTGACTAAGCATTATATGTTTCCTCTATCAAACAATCAATATCACCGCATCTTTGCATCTCACGGGCTGTAATATTGCCACATAGTCTGAAGGTGACATAGTCCGAAGGCAACATCTTCATAGCCTAAAGACACCATGCCATGGCCTAAGGATCTCAAAACTGCATATCATTATTCAAAGGCGCCATAGACTAGAGGCACCATCCTCATGGCCCAAGGACATCATTTCATGGCCTGCAAATCCTTCATCATATGCCTCATGGCCCGGGATGGCATGGTCTAAGGACATCATCCTCATCATCTGAAAGACAATCCTCATGGTCTAAAGGGAATCTGCATCATGTGTAAATTTCCGCAATAACTACATATATTCGTGCGCATCGTGTTTTAAGTTTTGTAGGTAACTCAGGAGGTAAACGTTCTACAAACAGGAGCAATTCTCACTCCAGTTTCCATTCAAAATGTTCACATCCCTTGATTGTACCCAAAGTAACCGCTGACCAACAATTGATTATTTTTTCTCCCGTAAGCGCCCAAACGCATTGTCTCATGCATCCATAACGTTCAATTTCGCACCATCGCCATTCATACCCTCCACCCGAAATATCCACTATTCATGACACTACCCTACCCAGAGAAAATCATTATTCCAAGCATACGAACTTTTCATAACGACTCCATCGGCCTTGTCCGCCGTCAGATCCAGAACTATACGTGGCCTGATTCCCGTAAAACCAGGGATATGTAGGCAGCTCAAGAACCAGGGTTCAGCACCCATATTTTAAGCACCTCACACTCCATCCTCGTTCATTCGGATAAAATTTATTATTATTTTTCTTAACCCGATAATTCCTTCATCATTTTCGAGTAAAGAGGGCAGCAGTTGATACCCAATTTTGACCTCCTATTTTATAAAGTATTCCATATACTTTCAAAATATTATTTTGAGTTATTATCCAATTTATAGAGTTCATATAAGTAATTTTCATAATTTTTAAAGGTTTTAAATTTTATTTCTTACAATTTTCTAAATTGTCAAATATTTATTAATTACTCCTTAAAATTATTTTGGATGATTTAATCATCCAAATTAATTATTTATTTCCAAATGCATGTTCTATAATATTTTATTTTATTTTATATATTTATATTTATGTTTTTTATTATTACTTACATTATTTGCAATAATAGCCTATACTCTATAAATAATTACATTTGCTTTATTATTTAGGTAAAAATACAAATGATTTCATAAATAACATTTTTATTATTTATTAGCCATTTTAATAATTTAGTTTTGACTAATTGTGTGTATTTTAAAATCTGGCCCAAATGAAGGCCAAATTTCGGAACAAAGGAGGCCCAAAAACACTAGGACCAGTCTTCAGACCCCGAGCCAATGACCCCTTTAATTATGACCCGGACAGGACCCATTCTTTAACCACCCCATTTTCATTTAATACTGGTCGTTGATCTCAAATGATCAACGGCCCACAATGAATCCCCCGCTTTTCTTATATCCCCTCACCGAACCCTAATCTCATTTTCACCCGCCTGCCACCCCCAAATCCTCTAGACTCTTCCCACTCTTCTCTGAAGAACCCTAGCCACTTCATCCCTCAAACCCTCTCCAAATTCGACTTATAATGGGATTCTACCATGATTTACTTACGTTATTTGTGTTGTCTCGCTATTGGTCGTGCGTTTAAGATATTACTTAGGTATTTTCCCGAATTTGGCAAGTACTATCTCCAAGATTGGATCATGATGACTTGAATATGTGGATTTGAATGATATTTCGTCTATAAATGCTCAGCGAGGAACGATGTTTTCACCCTTGGTTCGATTCACAACCGATTGGACCCAACTAGGGTTTGAGATTTTCCATCTCCTTTACTAATTCTATCACTGCTTTTATGTGATATATTCTTTCCTTATTTATGTTTAATTGATTTCTTTCCATGATTTCTTTGTTCTATTGAATACTATATAAACCCCCCATGTTTTCCCTTTAGGCAGACTTTTTCATTTTGTGTCCCTCATTTATTCACTCTGATATTCTGAGGCTACTGGGATCTTGGCCGGCTGAAATCCAAGGCCACCCGAATTTATTCACTAACCTCCCCAGTGTGAGCACTGCTTGGACCTCATTTTAAGTTCTTGTGAACTCTGACGCACTAGGTTTGGGGTCTTGTTGTTCTCTCTTTGCTACTAATAATTGAGCTACTGCTGGAACTTACTTTTCCCCATTTACTTGTTCCTTAATTTATAACTGGTAAGTACCCTTGACTCTCGCAATTTCATTCCTTTCTTGATTGTGTTCATGCCTTTTATATCCATGTTATTTAAGCTTTTGTGAACCAATATGATACTATGTTGTCTCTGTTTGTAATCCTATTTGCCTTGGACTTATCTTATAGCCCTGTATTTTCTAGCATCCGAACATGCCTAAATCCTAAACTTGGTGCATGCTCATTATATGTGCTCAATTTGAATGATTTTTGACCATCTTAAGCCTGCTTAGCCTATTATGTTTATGTATGTATGAGTACTTATATTTGCTGTTTGTTACGAGTCCATCTTCCTGCCTTGATTTAAATTCTTGTGAGAAACTAATTCATGCCCATAATTTGTTCGAATGTATTTCTTCTTGTTGAGTCATTCATATACAACTTGCTAACTTTATTAGAGTTAATCCATGATTATATGAATTCTACATGCCAATATTGTATGAACTTTTAGACGAGCATGGCTTATGTTTCTCCACTATTGTGAACCGCAATATTGTATTATTGTTCCACAATGTTGTCCTACAAACCCATGCCTGCTAGTGTTACGTTTACTTGAGTAATGCCTAGGGTAATCCTTGATACATATGATCAATATGCATAATCTTCGACCTTCTAAGAATTAGGTACATGCATGTTAATTTGTTGTTGTGCTGAGTTTGTGATCCTATTGGCCCTGACTTTTCTTAATAAATGTTTCTTCTGCTTGCCATAAACTGATCTGCAGTTCTACGTTAGTTTTGCCTTGCATTTTTATGTTAAGGTCTTCTTGAGAAGACTGTTGTTGTTATCTAACCTAGGGTGCTTCTCAAGCATGTCATGCTAAGTCTCCCATGTGTAAATTGCTATTTGCTAAATCTTCTAAGAATTAATCCCGACAATGTCTGCTTTGAACTCGCATGCCTAGTTCCTCTTCTCTAAGGATCCTTGATTGCTAGATTCCTGCAATTAAGTCCTACTTGTCCTAAAAAAGTCTGTTACTTTGAATTTGTTGCTAATTTAAAGGCCCTTGTATGTGCTCATCCTATGTGTTTACAAGGTCCTTGGGTATATGTTCGTATAATCTTCTACCTATTAGACATCACCCTTAGGACAATACATAAAAAAATCCTTCCACTGATAATTGATATATGGAATCTATGTGTGTGTGTCCTTGCCTGTGCTTTGAGTCACCAGAATGATATGTTTGAATTTATGTTCCTATGATCCTGCTGTTTGTTATTGGGTAAGAAAGACAATTATCTTCATGTTTGGTCCTGGTTTGTTGGGCCACATGCGTTGTTGGATCTAGGCATTGGATTCAGGCGTGCTTTAATTAACCTTCTGACCCTAGGATTTGGGCCTGTTGTTTGTGCAAAGAGTAAGGCTGGTGAAGGCCCATAAACATCATTGGGTTACTTTGTATTTATGTTGGGCTTGTAACTATTTTATTTAAGTATGTAACTGTTCTATTTGGGTATGTATTATTTTATTTGGTCCTACAGTAATTTGTAATAACGAATAATGGGGAATTAGTCGGGGAAGAGAGGGGGGGGGG
>AWOL01S0003185.1:127158-178935 GCA_000715115.1 Nicotiana otophora | reverse complement strand
GGGGCTGGGATGCTTTTGTTAAGAGAGCATGCCTATAGGATTTAAAACTGAACTTGTTTGTTGCTCGGCACCTAGATATCATGTCTATAGGATGCCAATACAAACAATCAAACTGTTCACTTTGGTATCTCTTCTTCAATTACGCGGTTCGCCTAGAAAGCACGACTGTAGGATAAATAAACCTACACTTTCAACAACTTGACTGCCCAGATATGGATCATTTAGAAATTATGTTTGTGGGATTCTATGATTACATATAAATCATGGCTATAGGATCATTTAACAGAATTACGTAAAATAGCTTCATTTCCTAAATCTGGCCATTTAGAAATCCTGCCTATAAGACTTTATATTAGCTAATCGAAATGGTTTTTATGTATCCACTCGTATAGAAATCATGCTTATAAGGTTTAAACGACTGGGCATGTTCCAATTCCAGGTCTGTTTGATCATAACTGCCCGTCTACCTAATCTTGAACGTAGTTAACATAATTGATTGTGTGCATGAGGCTATATGAGGAGGTGAACTTGAGCCTCTTGTGCTACTTGCCTATTGTGTGAAGTCCTAGTTGTTTTGTATTCCATAATGTTTAGTTTTATCATTTTAAGCAGCTTAAGGGAGTCTAGAACCATCCACATAGTAGGTCCAAACCATCCTTGGAACGTAGGTGGGGAGGGTAAGCACGCATAGGATGCGACTTAGAATTGAACTAGAACGCTTTAGATAAGTAACTTTAAGATAGTAATCGGGTAGCAGGAGATGATAATCTGTGCTCGCTGAATAATATGAGCAACCCTTATACTTAAGAAAGTTGCAAAGTATTATTTATATTGTACCGGGTGATCTTTTAGACTAAAAAATTTAGGATCCCCCAGACACGGTTACTACTTGTACACTTGTTTATTGAAATTTAGATTGGACTAGGATGTCTATTGTAATTCTCAAAGAGTTTTACCAATAACTTATTAGTGCACGAGCTCTTTCTCTCATTTATGTGTAATTTCTTGTGGACCTCGAATAGTGTCTAACTCCTTCTCTTTGAGGTAATTTAAGCCCTTATCCGAACATTGGTAACACCGACTAGTCAAAACTGAGTTATTTGCAAAGGTGCCCTAACACACTTTAAACATTGTTAGGTAGCGATTATTCTCTTTCAACACCCATTTAAAAGAGTTGTCACATATCGATACTCGCTTTCGTTAGAAAACAAGGCATGGCAATTCGTGCATCAAACATGCAACAATTTAAATGTACCGAAACATAGAAAGTGAATCAAATGAGAGAACCATCCTACAAGCTCAACAGATACCATCACAAGTGCAATCCTATGAAATAATTACACATATTAGTACCAAGACACACAAATCTAACAAAAAGGATCATATCCCAACATAACTCCACCACAGTGCGTGACCCAATCCAAACACCAGTCCACCTGAAATACCTCAAGTCATAATGCATAAAATCAACAACTATACGGAAATCAACAACAAAGATACAATGTGCGTGACCATAATCATGGAGAAACGAATAGCACAATATACCACAAATCGGAAAGACCATAACCAAGGAGAAATCAACTATTCAACACCCCAAGAACCATCTTGCTCGAATATTTCCACAAGGCCCAAACAGAAACGCATCTTGTATGTAAATAGTCAACAGATCACAACCCATCGTAGCATAGAAGAGCAATACATGGAACATAACAGACACAAATAGGATCAACTCTGAGCGATGACACATCCTTCAACAATAGTTGTGCTGAGTAAACAAATCCGACCCGGTATAGAATACACATCCTCATTAGTCCTACAAATGGACCCCCAAATCAACTTCGGGCAACCACAAATAGATAAATAACTCTCCAAAAGTCCACAATAACCTAACCATAACATATACTATTAGCTGTTTAACTTTGGCCATACCTTCACAGTCCGCAACCAAGAAACAACCTGCCTTTGAGGACCCTCCTAGCCTCCAAATCCCTAGAATACAAGACTCATCATATCCAATCCCACCTAGCATAAAATCACATTTCCCTACAGCCCATAAGCAATTGTATTCCCTCTCGAGCATCCAAAATACCGCATCCGAGATACCCACTCTGAAGAGACCTTATGTGAATCAAAAGTTGTTTCCTTAATCACTCTAATACTAAAATGTAGAATCCATAATGATACAGAAATACCGCGAATCTCGACACTATCCAATGCAAATCTCAGATCTTAGCCTTTTATAAAATTTGGAAATCTCTCAAATGCCACACATAAATCTTGAACCCATTAGAACCTTCTCGAGACTCATTCACCCTATCAAAATCCCAAATGCACCGCCCAAACGGGCCGACAACCTGTGTCCCATAAGTACATCAACACACAAAGAAGTAACCCCACTCTAACGCAATCGAGTAACTCCCTTTATCTTAGCACATCACATCCATCACGAATAACAACCCAAATCATTCCAAGATTTCCATATATCCATAGAGTGTAATACATCATGCATCCAAAAATTTCCTTACCCGAGCCCTCCTCAATACTAACCCTAAAGGTCATAACATATCCTCAAATATGCCTCATACCGGAACCAATACAACACATAACCATGCAATCTAATCGTCGATAACAGACTCCCCCCATATGGCTCAAAGCCATAAAACATGTCACCTGATAGCTGACAATACCCTTACTTCATTAGTTCCATAATACTGCACTGTAATTCAACTTAATCTTTCAGAAGGTCATGCAACACAAATCATAAAATACCTCAAATAATCTGCCAAGCTCATACTCATCCTTGTGACAGTCAAGCTAACTTCCTCAAGCGATCCCAACACGAATTGCAACACATACAACCCACTGATAGAAAGAAAACTATTCGCATAACATCATAAGGATCACACTAATTCAAAATATTTCACAGGAGATAACCCACCTGCTTAGCTTCAAACTGGCATCTCTGTATCCCTTTTCATGGTCACAACCACTATACCATCACCAAATCTCCCCAAGTCTAAACTCGCCAACAATACATAAGAATCTAATTCATTCCACAAATGAACAACATGAAAGATCCCTCAAAACACTTAAAACTCAAGATTTTACAACTTATAAAGACATAAATCAAGCACCTAATAGTCCTTTTCACATCCCGAGCAAACTCTTCTCGTCACATCCAAGCCATCCGAACACATCCTCTAGTCATACCATACTCATTGTATAGCGTCAAACCACTCACCGAGCCATAAATCCTATTCCTAGGGATACTACCGGACATATAAGTCCAAATGCACATACTCACACAACTGAAACTACCAAACTGAAGATGCAGCCTGAACCTGGATTCAAGTCATCCAGACTAGCCTATCTTCACAACACAGAAAAATATATCTCGCACTTCATCCGTAACATCACTAGACGTCGATGCACAGCTGACATCGAACGCTCAACATAACACACGAGTGAGTGGAAGGAATTCAAAGAGATACGCCTCAAACTGAACCAATACCACACGATAAGGAAAGAAAGATGGGAAATTTATCCTAGATGCCCTGTAACCTCTCAAAGATCGCTATGGACATCATCATACCGATCCGCAATTCTCCACTTGACACTTGTTCTCGACTCATAGAACATATGAACCTAGAGCTCTGATACCAACTTATCATGATCCAAAATCCAACTAGCCGTGATGGCACCTAACCCAACCCGCTAGGTAAGCCAACTAACAGTCAACACACTCCAAATGAGATTAATAAAAAATCAATGAAGATATTATCTAAACTTTTATACAATAACCCAAGAATTTATACACACTTGTTCTTTGTAGCTCCATACACAGCATCATCAACTCCAAGATCTGCACGGGAGCTGCAAAAGTATAGTATGAGTACAACCGACCCCATGCACTCAATAAGTAACAAACCTAACCTCAGGTTGAAAGCAGTGACGAGCTCGGAAGAAGGTCAAAGTCCACCACCAATAGCCAATAATAACTCGTGATAATGTAATCAAGACAATAAAGGTAAATAACTCAAGAGAAATATGCTCATCGCGTTCAGAGTTACGGAAAATAGACATACTTTTAAGTGTGACAGTTAAAGTCCAAATCTTACCACCAAAATCAATCAACATGAGTTTATTAAAAAACAGTATGTACCAATTCACAATACCAGATAAGAATTTCCATTTACCAATTAACATGAGGAAAGTACATCTCCATGCCAACATGTCAATATACATCTCAAGTCATCAATTATCATATACCGTCTAGCATGAGGAATATACATCTCTATGCCTATATGACAAATATATATGTCAAATCATCAAATGTCATATTACCATTTAGTATGAGGAATATACATATTTATGTCTATATGTCAAATATACATGTCAAAGCATATCATCACAGGAAAACCATCAAGAATAACAACACTTAGAATGCTTACGGTGCCTGGCACAAGGCGTTACCATTACATACATCAACACTTAGCACTATACGGCATGGTATAAATGCCCTCATCAAAGCACCTATATAAAACATGATGCTTGCACCCACTGCTGGCATGTTAGACTCCGGAGCGGCGAATCCTGCCCAAGCGCTAATCATAATCACTTATCCCCAAATAGTGGAGCCTGGTGCACGCGTCGCCCCAAATCATTAACACTTAGCCCAATATGAGCCTGGCGTACACGTCACCTCAAATTCAATGCCAAATCGGCTCTATGGCTCAAACTTAGTCATTAATCGTTCAAGTGTGAGATAAACACATCTCACAATACTCAGTTCAACAGTATTACACATAGGAGGCCTCAACAACATGTGAGAAATCAAATAAGAAATTATTGAGACAGAGATATCATACACGGATATAGCATCATGACTGAGAGTATGTTATTGAGGCAAATAGCCATATCAAGTCTCAATTAAATAGCCATAGCCTAGACATGATTTCTACCATGAATCATAACTCAAATGATCAAACAAGTCTAGAAAACACGGATATAACTAGGAATGATAGCAAAACAATCCCATAATAGCCTGAAAGCCATCTCTAATCATGAACACTCCGGTGCACGCACACACGCTCATCACCTAGAACATATGTCAGCTCAATACCTCTCATATGATATAGTTCCCAGAGTTAAATACCCTAAAATCCAAGTTTACATAAGTTACTTACCTCGAACAAGCCAAATTAAATACCGAGCAAGCCAAACAATATTCTATAAATGCTATCCCACGTGAATCAACCTCTGAATGGCTCGAAACTAGCCAAAAGCAACTCAAAAACTTTAAATAATTCCATATGAATTAAACCCAAATGATAAAGGTCGAATCTTAATCAAATACTCAAAGTCAATCAAAAAGTCAACCTGGGCCCCAAACTCGCTGCCCACAGAAACTACACTTCATGTTTGTGCACATACCTTGCGAACACGATGAACAATGATGCCAACATTTACGAATGTGGCAAAGACCTCGCAGACGCAATGAATAGTTCCACCAACTCCTAGCTCCTCAACATGAATGCGATAACACTGGCGCGAACGCGAACTATAACCATTCAAACCTCCGCGAACATGTTCTATTGTCACATCAAACCACATGTGGACTAAAACACACTTCGCGATGGACCTTCGCGACGCAGAACACCCGAAGCATCAGATATCAGCAGAAAAGCAGCAATGCATGCAACTCCGAAATGGTATGAAATACACCCGAGCCCCTTGGGACCCTGTTCGAACATACCAACAAATCCCAAAACATATCACGAACCTACCCGAGGCCTCAAATCACACAGTATAACATCAAAACCACGAATCGCCTCTTAAATCAAACTTAATAAACTTTTAAACTTTCAATTTCCAAAATTCGTGCCGAACCACATCACATCAACTCAGAATGACATCAAATTTTGCACACAATTTAAAAATGACATAATAAATCTATTCCAACTTTCTGAACCATAATCCAAACTCAATATCATAAAAGTAAACTCCCGGTTAAATTTATGAACCTTCCAAACCTTCAAATTGCAAACTTTTGCCAATTAGTGCCAAAACCTTCTAGAAATATCTAAATGCAATTTCGGGCATACACTCAAGTCAAAAATCACCATACGTACCTAACAGAACCATCAAAACTCCCATCTAAGATCCAATACATAAAAGTCAAACTTGGTCAACTATTCCAACTTAAAGCTTCATAGTTGAGAATCATCCTTCCGAACTAGTTCTGAATCACCCGAAAATCAAAACCAACAATACACAGACATCATAATACATCATATGAAGCTACTCATATCCTCAAACCACCCAACGGAATAAAAATGTTCAAAATGACCGGTCGATTCGTTACATTCTCCCCCACTTAAACATATGTTCGTCCTCGAACGTGCTAAGAATCGTTCCAAAGCCATCAAATCACTGTATAAATTCACCATCTAGATAACCATGGGTGATCCCACAATACCCAGATCAATGTAATCCTGACAGCACAACATAACTGAAGATCCTCACTTCAACCTTAGTCCAAAAACCTTAAAACCCAGTTCCCAACATACAAAATTCATTACAAGACCTGAATCTCGCATCTACACACTGTATAAGTCTGAACAGGCTGTATCAAGCCATAACCAAAACTCAAGATATATTCATATGATTTTCCCTCATAACTCAGATACCTGAAGAAATAACTTTCGATCACAATAGCTGCTCAATAATAAATCTGGTACCGGTAGCAAGCTTTATATCGAATAAAACCTTGTTCTGAATATCTGTACACTGGCAATGATGAAAGGAACACGCAGATACTCATAACCACTCATCATTCTAACAAGTCGTGGATCTCTCTCGCCCGACAAGAACCATAGCCATATTCTAACCTGACTACTGACCTTATCCTTCCAAACATAATGTATTCAAATCTGATAGTGCTTATTCCAGTTCCAACGACCTTATCTCATCAGATACAAGTTGTTCTACCGACATGCCACACCAATACCACCTCGAGCCACATACCATTCAATTCGTGCACCTAATATGCAACAACTCAAATGTACCCAAAAATGAAAAGTGAATCAAATGAGAGAACCGTCCTGCAAGCTCAACAGATACCACCACAAGTGCAATGATATGAACCCATCATATATAGTAGAACCAAGATACATGAATCTAACTCAAAGTATCATATCCCAACATAACTCCACCACAGTGTGTGATCCAATCCAAATACCGGTCCACATAAAATACCCCGAGTCATAATGCTCAAAATCAACAACCATATGGAAATCAACAACAAACATATGAAGTTCATGACCATAATGATGGAGAACAGGTAGCAAAATGGTAACGTCAAAATCCACTACCCAAAAGTAAGCGAACACAATTGCATGTAATATAATATACCCAAGTGCGAGTCTGGGTCGAATCCCACGGACTAATATGTAGGCGTTTAGGCAATGTAAGTGAATTATCACTTATTATTCTAAGCCAAACACTTAAAAGGATTTTGAGAATATATTTATATCTAAATGTGAAAATGTAAACTAACCAAGAAAGGAATTAAACTGATCAAAGGCTACAAGCATGGATACACGGGGAATTACACTCAAGTGTACGTATTTCACGATTTTACAAATATGTGCGAGTTTATATTGATTAGCCTCAGATATTAATTCTATATTAGCTTCTTCCGAAGACTAACAAGACTTCCTAATTAAATTATCCCTAAAATAATTAAGAGATTAAGTGCATCCAATGGGGCTATAAGTAGTTTAATCTTATCCCTAGGTAGAATCTATAAAGTGAGGGTTAACGCCTCAAGTTCTTATTAATTAATCTTTCCCAACCCCTAATTATTTTTTCCAAGATAAATTTGAAGTTAATGGCGAATCCTAGGGTTAGCTAATCCCTTAAAAAATATTAAAGAAATAATTAATTACTTTCATAATTAATAAAACTCATTCAATACATAAGCACAAAAAGATATTTCATTAACACTTTAATACTGAATATTCCCATATACAACATCCAAGTGTTGAAATAAATACTACATACTTAGATATTCAATACAAAGCAAGAAAATAAAGAAATGAGTAAAAATGGGTAAGAAATGTTCAACCAAAAGCTTCAAATCTTCAAGTGCCAAGTATGTGCAAGAACCCTAGCTCCAAGCTTGTATTTTCTAATCAAAGGCAGCCAAAGATATTCTCCAAATGAGCTGAGTCATGTATTAAATGGATTGGGGGTCAAAAACGTAATATGCCAAAACTGTCTTGATTGTCTGCCCAGTTATGTGAATCGCGTTCGCGAACAATGCTCTGCGATAGCGATGAACAATTCTTCAAAGAACCACGATCGCAAACAGGACCTCGCATTCGCATTGCACATTTGACAAGCTGCTGACTAGCTTTTTTTCACTGCATTCACGTAGTCAAATGCATTCATGATAGACTACCTCCAATTTGACTGTGATCGCGTAGAGTACTTGACCAACGGCTTACCAACTTTCCTTCTTCTCCTTTGCATCATTTCAACCGCGTTCGTGATAACATTTCTTCTGTACTTCCGTGATCACTTGCTACTCTTCGCGATCGCGAAGAGCATTAACTAGCAGGAGATTTTTTCCATTTTAACTTGTTTTCTTCTGTATCTTTTCTAAATTACATGATACCTGAGATATGCCATTAAATCTTAACAAATGTCTTAGTTTCTCAACAAAATCATACAAAAGCCTAAGTATCACGAAGAGAATACCAACTTATCAAACCCCCAAACATTAACTATTGCTTGTCCTCAAGCAATTCAACAACTAAGAACATCCTTTAATAAAATCAATAATTAAGGTCAATGGCATGCCAAATATCATTTCAAGTCAAAAAGATTCAAATTAAACACAAGTAATGCCATAGGCTTGCCCTACATGTATTTCTCTACTAATGTAGACACACTTGGTTCAAAATTAAGTAGGACTTAAAGGGTTGTAATGTAGGTTTTTGGATAAGCCAGGACACAATTTAGATAAGAGTGACTCAAAACCTCCATAAGCACTAAAATTTGCAACAATAAAGGCACAATTTCTTCAAAAACGTTTCTA
The DNA here is from genome assembly GCA_000715115.1 of Nicotiana otophora. NCBI lineage: Eukaryota > Viridiplantae > Streptophyta > Magnoliopsida > Solanales > Solanaceae > Nicotiana > Nicotiana otophora. Next base: position 169,832 of record AWOL01S0003185.1, on the reverse strand, counting down.
TACTTTCTTTACTTTTCATTCCACTGCCTAATCTTTCTTTTATTCACAATTCCTTATTTTTCCTTTCTTTTCCTTCTTTCATTCTCATTTTCTTTCAAAAATCAAGGAAGGTTTCGCTATATTATTTTTGTCTTTTTAACCTTACACCTTTTAAACAACTTCCACAATACAACTTTTCCAATGCAATTTTAAAGTACTTAAGGAGGTGGGATGACAAAAGATAGATTAATAAAGAACAAGGGTTAAAACTTGTAACATGGTTGCCAAAGAAAAACTTAAAGGCTCAAAAGATGTTGACTAAGGAAAATATGCAAGGGTAGGAATTTTAAGGCACAATAACGGTCCAAGTAAGGCCTAACATCATTTTTCAAACCAAGTTAGTCTAGAATTTCACCTTGAAGCATATTTCGGGCAAGTTCTAGACTACAAATAATGCAAAAGAACTCACAACAAATCTCACCACACATGACACTTGCAAACTTGAGTGAAATGTATATCCAAAATCTAATTAAAACCAATAAATTCAAAGAAAATCATATATAGCCTAAAAGACTATTTAATAAATCAAAGAGCAAAAAATAGAACCTAAAAGTCACAACAAGGATTATCACTTCAATCATTTTTCATTTTAAAGCACCAACAATTCATATGCTAAGGTGTAAATATGTTGGTATCAAACAAGCCACAAGTTGGTTTACGGACAAAATGATCTCACCCAATAACTAATTTATTCACTACTAGCTACTAAACTAACTAAATTTTTTTTTTCCTAAAAAGAGAAAAACTAAACAAGACTAATCCCATAAGAAAATTGTCATGCCATCCATTATAGATAAAAGTCACCCGGTTTAACACAAATTATTTCCTTGGAATAGAACCGCGACATGAAGAAAAACCAAGGAGTTCAATACTACTACAAGTAAGGAAAGTAAAGAAAATAAATAATAAATAAAAACTAGTGATAATATGCTAGAAATAAACTACAAAACCAATAAATTACAAAGCTAACAAATCTGTCAAGTTCACAAAATAGTCATGCTCCACATACATCCATCACATATAAATAAGCCACCCCCAACCTAAAGTGTTGCATTGTCCTCAATGTAACTAAACAAAATAAGATAAAATGAAAGAGGTGCTCCCTGAAACTGCATCACTCCGAGCTGGAGGAACTGGGAACTGTGAGCTCCAAGTCATCCTCATCGTCGTCATCTCAGTTTGCTCATCATATTTGTTAAGAACTTGTTCTTCTTCTTTGAATGTTCTCTCTGCTTCAGCTCCAGTTCTTGATCAAAGCGGACGTGCTTTCCCTTGACAGTAACAACCAAATCATTCTTGAAGTCGGTCTCCAAGGCTTTTGCATAAAATTTCCTTGTCACTTCATGATTGGATTTTCTTGGTTCTTCAGCAAAGCAAATCCATTCACTCGATACCAATCTTCCATAGAACTTGGGCCATCTACCTTCAAGGTTCGGCGAAAAGAATACCTTTTCCCTTGATCATGCTTTTGCACATCTGTTTGTCATAGCGGAGGGAACATCTTAGTGATGAGAAAATGTCCTGATCAAAGTACTCCTCTTGGGCAATTTGTTTGACTTATTCTTGAACATTTTCATTTGATATCAAAGCAATTTTCAAGCTCAAGTTACCTATAAAAAGATTAATTATGTTAAACACTTGTATGGACACTTATATCATTGTGTTAGGAGGTATTTAGGCCAAAGAAAATGATCAAAAAGCATTAGGATCAGATTCTACATGGCTACTATTTTGCTGACTGGGCTTAAAGAATTGCGATCGCGGAAATGGGTACGTGATCGCCAAGAGAAATTTGGTTTCCAGCAAACTTAACTCTACGCGATCGCATAAGGATAACTGCGATCGCGAATAACAATTTTGGTTCTTAGGAGAATTAGACTTACGGGATCGCCGAATGGGGCATCGCGATCGCGAAAGTCATCTTCCTTGCCCAGTAACAATTCATTCAGGAATTTCAACAAACACATGGAGGGCATCTCATTTTCTTAGCAATTTCACATTATTGACTCATGAATCTCGCCTAGAAATTTCACATAAAACATCACTCAAATCACACAACTTTCTCATTTGAAAAAATAAAACTCAAGCCCTAAAACCTTGAAAAGATGGATGCCTTTCACCTATTTCACAACAAAACATGGGAAAAAGTGAGATTTAAGGGAGAAATCCATATACCTTGAGAATGACAAGTGAATATTTCAATAGCATTGAAGCAATATGAGAATTGGGGATGATTTTGGGGTTAGGGGAGGAGGGGGAACCGTTTTTGTGCTTGTTCGGATGTGGGCTTCTTCTTTATTTCCAGTGTTTTTAATCTATGGAAACTTGCCTGTTGACCGCGATCGCGTTTTGAACCTGCATTCACGTAGAATAAAATTTTCCCATACTGTCGCAGTCACAGTTTTTATTCTGCGATCGCATAGAGATAGAAAATATTTTGTTCTGCGCGAATGCAGGGCCTTTTCTGCGATCGCCAAGTTCTGCAGTTTTCTGATGTTCCCTTCAGCTACTGGTTTTTGGCTGCACAGGCACCCCAACCTGCTCAATTCAATTTTAAAAAATATGAAACTTGGCAGATTAGTCAAAAACAATATAATAAACTATTCTAAAAAGAAAATTTCAGAAATTACTTAAAATTTTTGAAAATGATGAGTGTGTGCTTGGCTAATGTGCGATCGCATTTTTGGTCGCATAACCATTATGCGATCCCTAAAATTGGCCTTTGGCTGTATTTTGGAGCTACTTTTTCTTGCTAACTTCAGACCAATTTCACGACCAATGTGCGGTCCGCGTAAAAATTATGCAGTCGTATGTTTTGCCAAAGAAAATCAACTGTAGCTCAAACACACAATTGTGCAGTTGCATTTCAATTTTCCTACACTCTAAGCGTCGTATTTAATATCGTAGCACGATGCAAGTCAACTTTATCACTTTTCTCTCTACTTGGAGGATATGAATGGGCACCCAACTTGGAATTAAATTTGTGATCACGAGCGGGGGAGGGGGGGGGGGAAGTAGATGAAAAAGCCAAACTTCAAATTTTTTATGTTGCATTTCTTGGTTTTCTTTTGAGTAATGTCATTTTGCATTTTTGAACTTTCAAATTGCAAGACGTATGACTCTTGTATTTCTTCTTTGCACTCCCACATGGATTCACACGGCTCAATTCCCATATCACCATAAAATTCCAAAATTGAAAAAATGCTTAGAGTGAGTTAACAACCTCCCAACTTGCATCTTTTTCCAGATTTTGACATCCTTTCTTTTTCCCGGACTACAAGTTCAAACATATGCTTAATTATGTCGGTTGACTCTAATTCCATATTTTTTCTCAGCATCACCAACAAGCATGAAGTCGGTTAGAGGATGTTCAATTCTTGATTCCTCAAAGTGAAGCTCCTAACCATTTTGGAGACTATTTTCCAAGATCTCCTCTAAGATTTTTTGCTCCTTGTTACCTTCTTCAAGTAGGCACTTCATCATGCATTTGAACTCTCCATTTTGCTCATGCTCATTTTCTCCCACTTCCAAATCCCTATAAATATCAAAACCAAAAGTCAAATCGTCATAGTAGGGGGTTCAAAGAAGGGAAGAACAAACAAGCACAATTGCCCAAATGGCCATTGTGACCACCACACCTATCACATATACTCCACTCATGGGTTTTAGATTGTGCGCACAATCCGCCCCCAGGAGAATTTAAATAATTTTATCACGAGTGTGGTCCTCCATAATAAGGACAAGGGTCATGAAAGTATAAACAACTACAATCCGACCAATCTTCATTATGTGATGCCATTTTCAAAAATTAAGAAATAAACAAGAAACCAAACAAAGACAACAACAACAACAACAACAATAACCCAGTATAATCCCACTAGTGGGGTCTGGGGAGGGTAGTGTGTACGCAGACCTTACCCCTACCCTAGGGTAGAGAGGCTGTTTCCAATAGACCCTCGGTATCCTTCCCTCCAAGAACTTCCCACCTTGCTCTTGGGATGACTCGAACTCACAACCTCTTGGTTGGAAGTGGAGGGTGCTTACCATCAGAGAAGAAACAAATAGTTACTAAAGAAAGAGAAGAAAATGACTGCACACATATTCACAAGTTTGGACCAAAGTACGTACACTTAGTTCTCAAACAACGTAAATACGCCAAATTATTTCCCGACAACGGCGCCAATTTTGGTAATATCCAAATCTACTACTCAAAATTAAGAGGACACGGTCGCATGAAATATAATATACCAAACAATGAGTCGGGGTCGAATCCCCCAGAGAAAAATATATAGGCGATTTGGCAATGTAAGAGAAATATCGCTTATAATGCTAAGCCAAATACTTAAAAGGATTTTGAGAAAATATTAATATCTAAATGCTGATATGTAAACCAATCTAGAAAGAAAGTAAAATGATCAATGGCTACGAACATGGATACACGGGGAATTACACTCAACTAACTATCTGTAACACCCCGGAAAATTTAGAAGTATTTAAGTGTAAAGTCCCGTAAAATTTCGCAACTGAATTCAAGGTTTCGTAGTGCCGAAGTAGGCTTACGTATTTGAGGATTGTATAAAATCTTCGCAGCGAGCAAGCTCACCGCGGCTCGAACTTTTTTGGTTGAACAATGCACTGAGGAGTAAATGAAAATATTTGGCAGAGAAATGCATTTTTGCGGTCCATTATGCGATAATAGAATCACTCTGCGGGCCGCCTAATGGCCGCAGAGTGAGGCAGATATGGGCAGGTTTGAATGCCATTCAGAGATCGACTATGCGACCGCAGAACTGTTCTGCGGTTCATTATGTGATCGTATAACAGGTCTGCGGGCTGCATAGTGACCGCAAACCCATGCAGATATTTCCCAGTTCTGGAGGCCAATTGTACGGCTGATATGCGGATCGTATATCCATTCTACGGTCGCACCGAGATTATTTTTGGGTTTTTATAATCCGACCCTACTTCGTGAAAAAGACACAACGGACCATTTTTGAGCAAAATTCTGATATTTTAGAGAGAGAGAGGAAACTCTAGGCTAATTATTCATCACATATTGCTCAAATCTTGGAAGATTAACAAGGAAAACTCACAAGGTCTTCATCCTAAAGGTACGATTCTACACCCTAACCATCCATTTTGAATTTTGTCTAGAATTGGGTAGTTAGTAAGATAATATTTGGGCATGGGAGTTGTCCATCTTGCATCCATGTGTTATCAAAGGGTGTAAGAAGATTGTTGAGCTAAGAATGGTAGATAATGGGTTTGGGATAATGGAACCCACCATAAAAGAACCTTGAAACTTTAATGCACACCTAGTGTTTTATAAAATGCCCAAATGAGATAGAACCATGATCATCCTCCTAATTTTTATTCAATTTGTTAGATTTTCAAAATAGATTGAAGTTGCTAAGAATTCCGAAACATTTTAGAGTATAAGGAAGCTCAATTGAGGTATGTTTCCTAAACTTTCTCTCTTAGAATTGAGTTCCATGATGTTTCCGTAAGTTCCAAGTATGGTTGTCTCAAGTTCCTTATTCTATGTTCCGAGTTGTTCCCAATAAATTCGATTGTCCCCAATAAGCAAAGTGATGGGAATTGTGTAATCAAAACTTATTCTGAATGTTCCTATCATATTATGTTATCCTTTGGGAATTGTATCCTTTGTCTAGTGGTGCCAATGAAATGAGAATATGTGATAAATATTATGAAATGAGCCTCGACTCAACTATTTTAAAATGACTTCAAAATAGAATTGTCTAAAAGCTTTTGTTCTCAAGTCATGCCATACGTGGCTGTTTTAACAAATACTATGATTTGTGAGTATTTTCAATGTATTTTGCGTTATTATATATACATAAGTGGAAATTGTGTATTTCACTTTTGGGGGAAAAGTATCTCAAGAATAAATGGTGTGTTACTTGTTGATGATTTTAACTTACGCACCAATTGCCAATTATTTTACTCCATTTCTCGGAAAGAAATATATTGTCCTTAAATTGTTCATTTCTAATTAACTTAAAGTTGTGATTTCCGAAATATTCTATATGTTGATATTTGATAGTGATCTTTGAAATTGAAAGAGGTGAAAGTGTGGAATATGAAATATGGACATCGTGCCATGAATAAAGAATCTTGTGAATGGACAAATGAGCCAAGGAAATATTATCGTTGTGAATGACTGAAAATACTAATGAGAATTTATACAATGTGAAAGTTGTTGAGGTGAGTACAATTGTATTTATGTTACCTCTATGTGCAAATCAAATTAAAAATATTTTTGGGAGCATCATTAGCAAAACCAAGGAAGGGTGGGTCATAAGGCCCACACCTAAAACTACACGTGCCGGTGTAGGGGTGGATTGTGATTATTCCCCTTATTTGGGAAGAAATTGAAATGTTGGAGAAATTATGATATTATTCACCTTAATTGGGATAAAATTGGCAACAATTACTGATTGGAAAAGTCAACCCACACGTATATGTGGGAAGGCGACCTAGCTGATCGGGTGGAGGTCGGACGCCATGTTGCACACATAGTGGTACTATTCTTTGTAACAACTTTCGTTCGCATCACATGTCAAACCACATTGTTCGTGGGGATATGGCCTAGACGATCGGGCGTGATCGGACTCCAAGCTAATAAAGAAGGTGGTATATCGGTGCTAATGATCTCCCAACCAAAAATTGTATATGAAGTTCGTATTTTGAAAATTATTATGTTTTAGTTGGACATTTGGATATTGTTGATTGTGACTTGCTGTTTCTATGTGTTGCCTTTTCTTATATGGGGATTCTATTTTGAAAGAGGACTTTTAGCTATACATACTAGTGCTATTTGACAGTACTAATATCCCTTTTGCCAGAGGCACTGCATCTTTTATGGGTGCGGGTGGTTCTACAGCAGGCGGCATTGATTAGTGATAGCAGTACACTCTTTTCAGCTGATTTGGTGAGCCCTACTTCATTTCGGGGTCATGTATCTTTTGCTTCTCATGTGCTATGGTTTGAGGTATAGTCGGGGCTTTATTGCCGGCATTTCCATATTACGCTTCTATTCTACTTAGAGGCTCCTCTACAAGATTTTCTAATTGAATTATCCCCAAAACAATTAAGAGATTAAGTACACCCGATGTGGATACAAGTAGTTCAATCCTATCCCTAGGTAGAATCTATAAAGTGAGGGTTAACGCCTCAAGTTCTTGTTAATTAATCTTTTCCAACCCCTAATTGGTTTTTCCAGGATTAATTCGAAGTTAATGGGCGAGTCCTAGGGTTAGCTAGTCCCTTTGAAAATATTAAAAAATAAGAATAATTAAAGAAATAATTAACTTACTTTATAATTAATGAAAATCATTCAATACATAAGAACAAAAGAGATTTATCCACACTTTAATAATAATATTCCCATAAATAACATTCAAGTGTTGAAATAAATACGACGCACTTAGATATTCAATAGAAAGCAAGGAAATGAAGAAATGAGTGTAAATGGGTAAGGAATTCTCAACCAAAAGATTCAAATCTTCAAGTGAGCTTTCATTTTCTAATCAAAGGTAGTCAAAGATTTTCTCCAAATGAGCCGAGTCATGTATTAAATGGATTGGGGGTCAAAAACGTGAAATTCCAAAACTGTCCAGATTTTCTGCCCAGTTATGTGACTCGCATTCACGAACAATGCTCTGCGATCGCGATGAACAATTCTCCAAAGCACCGCAATGGCAAAAAGGACCTCGCATTCGCATAGCTCATTTGACAAGTTGCTGACCAGCTTTTTTCACTGCATTCGCGTAAAGTCAAATGCGTTCATGATAGACTACTTCCAGATTGACCGCGATCATGTAGAGTACTTGACCAATGGCTTACCAACTTTCCTTCTTATCCTTCGCATCATTTCAACCGCGTTCGCGATGACATTTCTTCTGTACTTCCGAGATCACATGCTACTCTTCGCGATCGCGAAGAGCATTAACTAGCAGGAGAATTTGTCTATTTTAACACATATTAACTTGTTTTCTTTTGTATCTTCTCTAAATCACATGATACTTAAGATATGCCATTAAACCTCAATAAATGCCTTAGTTTCTCAACAAAATCATCCAAAAGCCTAAGTATGAAGAAGAGATAAGTTTGTAAAATACCAAGTTATTACACAATATACCACAAATCAGAAAGACCATAACCAACGTGCAATCAACCATTCAACACCCTAAGAACCATCTCGCTTGAATTTTGCCATAAGGCCCAAACAAAAATGCATCATGTATGTAAATAGTCAACATATCACAACCCATCGTAACATAGAAGAGCAATACATGAAACATAACATACATGAATAGGATCAACTCTGACTAATGACACATCCCTCAACAATAGTTGTGCTGAGTAACAAATCTGACCCGGTGTAGAATACACATCCTCATTAGTCCTATCAATGGACCGCCAAATCAATTCTAGTCATCCATAAATAGATAAATAACCCTCCAAAAGTCCACAATAACATAACCTTAACACATACTATTAGTTGTCTAACATTAGTCATACCTTCACACTCCGCAACCAAGAAACAATCTGCCTCTGAGAACCCTTCAAGCCTCCAAATCCCTAGAATACAAGAATTACCTTATCCAATCCCATCTGCACCACTCGAATAACTAACTCATCTCTCATACTCAATCATCTCACGAGAAATACTCCCATAATTCTTCTATGCCACATAGCAAAATCTTTACATTAGTAGTCGATCAAATAGGTGATTACTGTAATACCTATCAAGCATTTGTAAGTCAAAATGCAGTGCACATTTCTGAAATGCACACTCATCTCAGAAGATACCAATTAGTACCAACATTCATCTAAACATTTGGAACTATTTGTGCCGTCTAAAATTCATGACTTTGTAATGACCCGGCCGGTCGTTTTGAGTATTACTACCCTGTTTCCTCATTTACTGCTCAAATTGTACTTTACAGTTGTTGTGTGAATTTCCGAGGTAAATGGTTCGGGTCCGGTGAGGTTTTGGAATGAATTGGAACACTTAGTTCTAGGGTTTAAAGCTTAAGTTAAAATAGTGACCGGATGCCGACTTCTGTATAAACGACCCCGGAATAGAGTTTTGATGATTTCAATAGCTTAGTATGGTGATTTTGGACTTAGGAGCATGTCCGGAAAATTATTTGGAGGTACGTAGTGCAATTTAGCTTGAAATGCCGAAAGTTACATTTTTGGGAAGTTTGACCGGGGGGTTGACTTTTTGATATCAGGGTCAGAATCTGATTCTGGAAATTTGAATAGGTCCATAATGTGAAATGTAACTTGTGTGCAAAATTTGAGGTCAATCAGACATGATTTGATATGTTTTGGCATAAGATATAGAATTTGAAGTTTCAAAGTTCAATGATTTCGAATTGAGGTGTGATTCGTCGTTTCGATGTTGTTTTGTATGTTTTGAGGCTTCGAGTAGGTCCGTGTTATGTGATTGGACTTGTCGGTATATTTGGACGGGGTCCCGAGTGGCTCGGGTTAGTTTCGATGGTTAACGGGTCAAATAAAACTTGAAACATTTCTGGAACTGCTGCCTACTTGTGTGATCACACCTGTGAAGCTTTTGATCGCAGGACCAAAGCCGCATGCGCACGAAATTAGTCACAGACGCGGCCAAGTGTGGAACTGGGCAGTGCTCGCAGGTGCGAGGAATTTACCATATCTGCAAGGCCGCAGGTGCGAAGGTGTTGGCGCAAATGCGGACTAGGGCTGGCGTGGGGCGAACGCAGGTGCGAAGGGGAATGCATTTCTAAAAGCCCGCATATGCGAGAGAGGCACCACAGATGCGAGGCTTTGGAATTCTGGCTGTATCTGCAGGCACGCATAATTGTCTGCAGAAGCGAGGGGCGCAGGTGCGACCCCTTGTCCACAGATACGGAAATCGCTGGGGCAGAAGCTTAAATTCGGGGTTTCGTGACTTTTACCCATTTTCGCATTTTGGAGCTCGGTTTGGGTGATTTTGGAGAGGAACTTTTCCACATAACTTGGAGTAAGTTTTCTTGACTCCCTTGTGGTATATTTCATGAATTAATCTTCATTTTTGGTGTTAGATTATCAAATCTTCAAGAGAAATAGAAGGAAATTTCTATAATGTCAAAAATAAATTTTTAAGTTTTGAATATCGACTTGGAGTCGGAATTGAGTGAAATTAGTATGGTTGAACTTTTAATTGGATGGGTTGTCGTATTTTGTCAGTTTCGTCGGATTTCGAGACGTGGGCCCCGCATGTAATATTTGGGGCGTAATGTTGGATTTTGTGGAAAATATTAGTATTTTAATGTGGTATAAATTCCTATAATTTTCGTGGGCTGAATCAAATTAATTGTCACTAGATTCGAGCTATTTGAAAGTTGATACGAGCAGAATAAGATTTCTGGAGTATTGTTTAGCTTGCTCGGCATTGGATTTGGCTTGTTCGAGGTAAGTAACTCTTCTAATCTCGGAGCTGAGGGTATGAACCCTGAATATATGTATTTCGTGAATTGTTGGGAGGTGACGCACATGCTAGGTGACAGGCGTGCGGGCATGCACTATATAAATTATGACATAATTATTTATGTGAAATTTTATAGTTAAATAATTTTGGCATTTTTCATGCGGTTTTATGTGTTAAAGAAATCGAGCTGAAAAGCATATTAAAAATTTTGTTGAGGCTATGTGCCAGTATTTTGGCACCCACAGAGGTCATATTGCTATGAATAATTTGTTTTAATTTGAAAATTTATACTCAGTCATATTCATGTCATTACATATCATATCTCAGTCTCTGTTGTTATTTATCAATACATCATATCATCCTTTTTCGGGCAATTTTCATGACATTGTGAGTCCATAAGAGAGAGAGAGAGACTGGAGAGATTGATGACTGAGTGAGGCCGAGAGCCTAATTGTGAGGATAATTATTGGATCAGGCTGCACGCCGGGGCAGGCCATATTGGCTTTATATTCTTTATTATTATGTGGATCGGGGATGCCCGCCTGTAGCAGACCTTATTGGCTTATTATGGCATGTGCGGATTCTGATATGATATTATAGCACGTGAGTTGTCCATGCATATTATAGCGCTTGGGTTGTAGGAGCCCTTTCGGAGTATGTACACACCCCCAGTGAGCGCAGGTACCTACTGAGTGCGAGTGCCGAGTGCTGAGTGACTGGGAGGCATGAGAAATGGTGAGGTATGCCCGAGGGGCTGTTTACGAGTGATTGTGAGGTAAGCCCGAGTGGTTGTTTACGGGTGATTGTGAGGTAAGCTTGAGGGGCTATATGCGAGTGATTGTGAGGTCTGCCCGAGGGGCCGTTTATGATTTTATCACTGAGTTGCATCGCATTGGCATGCACACATGACATACAGGCATAGAGTTATATTTTCCTCATGCTGTACAACATCACATCATTCATGATTTCTCACATATTTTGACAGATGGGCATAGTGATGCATTTGTTTTTACACGGGTTATCTGGAAGGAAAATGAAACATCTCATTTACTATTGAAAGGATTTGTGGGAAAAATTATTGGTTTCAAACTTATTCATATTTTCGGCAACTTCGGTAAACGATTTGGGTTTTCACTAATGTACCTGAAAGGAAGAACTATTTTTGAAATCATGATTTAGCTGAGCATTGTATCTCTGAGTTACTTCTGGTATTATTTGTTTTACTTTGCTATGGACTGTTGTGGACTATTGGTTTGGACCCGACCTTGGTAGAAACTTGTCACTACTTTCAACCTAAGGCTAGGTTTGTTACTTACTCAGTACATGGGGTCAGTTGTACTAATACTATACTTCTGCACATTGCGTGCAGATATTGGCTGTTGTTGTTGCTGTGCTCGATGGTTGCCGGACTTGAAGATGTACCTGCATTTTTGTTGTAGCTGCCTCTTGTTCATGGTAGCCTTATATTTATAAAAGCTCTGTTTATGTACTATTCAAATAGACTATGTATTTATTTCATTTCCGCTTTGTGAACTCTATTCTTAAAAGCTCATGATTTGTACTACCAGTTCTTGGGGATTGTATAAGATTAAGACCTTTAATTACTTAAATTGCTTTAATAATTATTATTAGAATTGGATAGTTGTCATTGGCTTACCTAATGGGTTGGGTTAAGTGCCATCACGACTAGTTAGATTTTGGGTCGTGACAGACTTTTCCTTCAAAACTGAACTGTAACCTTGTACATTCAAACCTCAATCTCATACGACACATCTCATTTATCATGCCATCGTATGAAAACACGAGAATTCCATTATCAACTCTGAGTCACAAGCAGGATACATACTCAATCAGCCAAAAACCTAACACTAGGCCCCGCATCCAAGAGAAAAATTACAACATCCATCATACTCATCATCCCTGTCGAAAACATATGCTCCAAACCATGGTCGACACCGTCGAGAATTCTTCGAAACCTATTTTCATATAACCAAGCCATTAGAAACGTATCCCTCTACCTCAACCATGTCACGAAGGTCGCCAACCTAAGAGTATTGCCACAAAACAATGGTAAAGCCTCACCACATCATAAGAACCAAAAGAACCGATCATTTTCATCACCATGCTGGTCCAATCTATACTAAGCTATCATATTTCTTAGAATTCCTCTTGCCTTTCCTTTAAGTTAACACTCCTCATTGCTAGTACACCACGATCCCTAACCAAAGCTCACTACAAATGATCCTAGCATGAAATCACGTCGCCCTACAGCCCATAAGCCATTGTGTTCCCTATCAAGCATCCAAAATATCGCATACGAGATACCCACTTTGAAGAGACTTTATGTGAAACCAAAGTTGTTTCATTAATCTCTCTAATACTAAAATAGAAAATCCACAATGATACAGAAATAGCGCGAATCTCGACACCATCCAAAGAGAATCTCAAAACTTAGCCTTTTACAAAATCGAAAATTCCTCAAATACCACACATAAATATTGAACCCATTAGAACCTTCTCGAGAGTCATTCACCCAATCCAAATCACAAATGCAACGCCCAAACGTGCCGATCAACTTGTTCCCCATAAGCACCCCAACACCCAAAGAAGTAACCCCCCACTCTAACGCAACCGAATAACTCCCTTTTTTAGCACATCATATCTATCACGAATAAAAACCCAAATCATTCCAAGAATTCCATATATCCATAAAGTATAATACATCATGCATCTAGAAATTTCCTTCCCCAAGCCCTCCTCAAGACTAAACACACTAAAAGTCATAATCGATCCTCAAATATGCCTCATCCCGGAACCAATACAACACATAACCATGCAATCTAATCGTCGATAACAAATTCCCCCACTTGGCCAAAGCCATAAAATACGACATCCAATAACTCACAATACACTCACTTCATTACTTCCATAATCCCGCACTGTAATTCAACTAAATCCTTCAGAAGCTCATGCAACACAAATCATAAAACACCTCAAATAATTTGCCAAGCTCACATTCATCCTTGTGAGAGTCGAGCCAATTTCCTCAAGCAATACCAACACAAACTGCAACACATACAACCTACTGATAGAAAGAAAACTCTTCACATATCATCATAAGAATCGCACTACCTCATAATATTCAACAGGAGATAACCCACCTGCTTAGCCTCAAATTGGCATCTCTATATCCCTTTTCATGGTCATAACCACTATGCTATCACTAAATCTCCCCAAGTCTAAATCGCCAACAAGACATAAAAATCTACTTCATTACACAAATGAACAACATGAAAGATAACTCAAAACACTTAAAACATAAGGATGTACAACAAAGATAGAAATCAAGCACCCAATAGTCCTTTTCACACTCATCAGATATCCATCCAACTACTCACCGAGCCATAAATCCCACTCCTAGAGACACTACCGGACATATAAGTCTAAATACACATACTCACACTATTGAAACTATCGAGCCCAAGGTGCAACCTAAACCTGGCCTCATGTCCTGTAGACAAGCCTATCTTCACAACACATAGAAACACATCTCGCACTTCATCCATAAAATCACAAGTCGTCGATGTACAACTGACACCGAGCGCTTAACATAACATACGAGTGAGTGGAAGGAATTAAAAGAGATACGCCTCAAACTCAACCAATGTTGCATGATAAGGAAAGAAAGATGGTAAATTTATCCTAGATGCCCTGTAACTTCTCAAAGATAGGTATGGACGTCATCATACCGATCAGTAAGACTCTACTAGACACTTACTTTTGACTCGTAGAACCTATAAACCTAGAGCTATGATACCAACTTGTCACGACCCAAAATTCAACTAGCCGTGATAGCATCTAATCGAACCCTCTAGGTAAGCAACCTAATAGTCAACACAATCCAAACGAGATTAATAAGAAATCAATGAAGAATTTATCCGAACTTTTATACAATAATCCAAGGACTAGTAGTACAAATCATGAGCTTCTAAGACTTAGAAGTTACAAAGCTGGTACGAAATAAATACATTATATGTTCGAAATATACATAAATAGATTTGCAAATCTGGAGCTACCAAGAACAAGTGGCAGCTATACCCGAAAAGTAGGTACATCTTCAATGCTAGCTCTCTCCATACACAGCAATATTAGCTCCAAGATCTACACACGAGGTGCAGAAGTGTAGTGTGAGTACAACGACCCCATATACTCAATAAGTAACAAACCTAACCTCAGATTGAAAGAAGTGATGAGCTCGGAAGAAGGTCAAAGTCCACCACCAATAGACAATAACAACTCGTGATAATGTAATGAAGACAATAAAGTTAAATAACTTAAGAGAAATATGATCAGCTCGTTCAAAGTCGCGAAAAATAGGCATGCTTTTAAGTGTGACAGTTAAAGTCCAAATCTTACAATCGAAATCAATATACATGAGTTTATAGAAAAAACAGTATTTACCAATTCACAACACGAGATAAGAATTTCCGTTTACCAATTAGTATGAGGAAAGTACATCTCTATGCTAACATGTCAATATACATATCATGTCATCAATTATCATATACCGTCTAGCATGAGAAATGTATATATCTCTATGCCTATATGTCTAATATATCTCCCAAATCATCAAATGTCATATTACCATTTAGTATGAGGAATATATATCTTTATGTCTATATGTCAAAGCATATCATCACAGTGAAATCATTAAGAATAACCACACTTAGCACGCTCATGGTGCCTGTCAGAAGGCCCTAACCATCACACACGTCAACACTTAGCCATGTATGGGTACCTGGAATAAATGACCTCATCAAAGAACATATAAAAAATATTGTTCTTGCACCCACTGCTGGCATGTCAGAATCCGGAAGGAGCGGATTCTGCCCAAGCGCTAATCATAATCACTTAGCCCAACTAGTTGGGCCTGGTGCAAACGTCGCCCCAAATCAATAACACTCAGCCTAATATGAGCCTCGCGTACGCGTCATTTAAAATCAATACCAAATGGCCCAAACTCAGTCATTAACTGTTCAAGTCTCAGTCATCACACAATACTAAGTTCAACAGTATTACACTTAAGAGGCATCAATAACATGTGAGGAATCAAATAAGAAAGTACTGAGAAAGAAATATCATATACGGATATAGCATCATGACTGAGAGTATGTATACAATTAAGGCAAATAGCTCAAAAACAGCAAAAATAGCCCTATCAAGTCTGAAACAAGTATCACATAGCCTAGACATGATTTTAACATGAATAAGAACTCAAATAATCATACAGGTCTAAAAAACACGGATATAACAAGACATGATAGCAAAACAATCCCATAATAGCCTAAAAACTACCTTTATTCATGAACACTCTGGTGCATGCACACACGCCCGTCACCTAGCGCGTACGTCACTCCAATACCTCTCATATAATATAGTTTCCATCGTTAATACCCTTAAATCCAAGTTTAGATATGTTACTTACCTTGAACATGACAAATCAAATACCAAGCAAGATGAACAACACTCTAGAAATGACATCTCGTACTAACAACCATCAAAAGGCTCGAAACTAGCCAAAAAGCAACTCAAAAATATCAAATAATGCCATAGGAAACAAACTCAAACGATAAAGGTCGGATCTTTAATCAAATACTCAAAGTCAACTAAAACGTAAATCTGGACCGCACCTCGGAACCCAACAAAATGCATAAATTCCGACAGTCCATTCAATTACGAGTCCAACCATACTAATTTCACTCAAATCTGACTATGAATCAACGTTCAAAACTCAATTAATCACTTTAGGAAAGCTTAGACAAAACCCCCCAATTTATCTTTTAAATTCATCAATCAAATGCCAAAATCGAAGATGGAATCATGTAATATAATCAAATCCGAGTTAAAAAAACTTACCCCAATTCATGTGGTGAAAATTCCCTCCTAAATCGTCCAAATTCGAGCTCCCCAACTCAAAATGTGATAAAATAACTCAATGGCCCGAAAATAGGGTACTTATAGATCTGCTCCAAGGATACCCTTCGTGAACGCGTAAGAAGCCTTGCATTCGCGAAGCTCGAACCCGATGCTCACAGAAAATACACTTCGTGTTCACGGCACATACCTCGCGAACGCGATGAACAATAATGCCAACCTTCGCGAACGCAGAAAAGACCTCGCAGACCCGATACACAATTACACCAACTCCTAGATCTTCAACACAAACACGATAACACTGGCGTGAATGTGAACTACAATCATTCAAACCTCCGCGAACGCGTTCCAACAGTCGCGTCCACGAAGAACAAACCACCGGTGGACTAAAACATACTTTGCGATCGCGGCTGGCACCTTCGCGATCGCAAAGAACACCGGGGGCATCAGATATCAGCAGAAAACCATCAATGCATGCAACTCCGAAATAGTTAGAAATCAATCTGAAACACACCCAAGCCCCTCGGGACCCCGTCCGAACATATCAACAAGCCCCAAAACATAACACAAATCTACCCGAGGCCTCAAACCACACATAACAGTATCAAAACCACGAATCCCACCTCAAATCAAACTTAATGAACTTTTAAACTTTCAACTTCCAAAACTCGTGCCGAACCATATCAAATCAACTCGGAATGACCTCAAATTTTGTACACTAGTTCCAAATAACATAACAAACCTATTCCAACTCCTAAAATCATAATTTGAATCCGATATCTTCAAAGTCAACTCCCGGTCAAACTTATGAACCTTCAAATTGCCAACTTTAGCTAATTGGAGCCAAAACCTTCGAGAAACATCCAATTGCAATTCCGGGCATACGCCCAAGTCCAAAATCACCATCCGGGCCTAACAGAACCATCAAAACTTCGATCCGGGGTCAAATATAGAAAAGTCAATCTTGGTCAACTCTTCCAACTTAAAGCTTCCTAGTTGCGAATCATCCTTCTAAATCAGTCTCGAATCACTCGAAAACCAAAACCGACAATACACACACATCCTAATACAACATATGAAGCTACTCATACCCTTGAACCATCGAACGAAATTTAAATACTCAAAACGACCGGTCAGGTCATTGCAATTAGAATCACTTATATATGTAGCTGATCAAACGACATTTATGGAGTCAAAAAATGTAACTAAGACTCCCCAATAGCCATTGCAACATAAGTAAATCTGAGCACTTTAGCCCTTGTTTACTCCGAATTTCTCCCGAAACATCCGTCTCAACCCCAGAAACTTTAAAACATGCACATAGAATCTCCAACAACTTAAAGCAACTCATTCACACAACATATGTAATTATGTATTGAGATACGCGGAATGATTACGAAATAGTTTTTTTTTTTTTTTTTGGGGGAGGGGGTAAAATATCTTTTACAGAAAATGAGAGATTGATCATCTAAAGTGTAAAAGAGACATTACGTTTGTGTTGCATCTCCGGTCAATAAATGGATCTTGAGATAGGACATGGGGACATTTGTAATCTAAAATTGGAGGAGATTTTCATGTTTATACAAAATTCAACGAAGAATATGACTTTCACCCTTAATTTCATAATAATATCTTCTTTTCAATGATGAATTGAAGTTAAAATTCACTTGGAGGAAAGCAAGTTTACTTAAACAGGTAACGAATTTAATAGATTTACTTTTCACTTTTTGCATGATCACTGCCTTTTAACAAGTTCTTTTGGTTATTATCAAATGATTTTGAGTGTATTTTAAATATTACTCCCTCCGTTTCAATTTATGTGAAGGTGTTCGGATTTTGTTTTTACAGTAATTTTTTCATATGCATTTTAAATATTCTGAGTTATTAATTATTATGATTTATAGTAATTTTTACGTAGTTTTCAAATATGTAAAATTTTATTTCGAAAAAACTAAATTTTTTTATATCCAAATGCATGGTCAAAATTAAGAAGTTTGAATCTCGAAAATCGAAAAGTGTCGCATAAATTGAGACATAGGGAGTACTAGGTTAAGAGGAACTTCAATTCAATAAGAGTTTCATCTATTTAAAGAAAAATGAAGATCTATCGACAATTTGAACAAATAGCTATATTGCTAGAGATAGGAAAATTCAAACCTTTGAAATACGTTGATTATACTTGAGTTCCGTTCATTCTTCATTTTTAAGAAAGATGAGTCCAAATGGACTTTAACGACGAGTTCTACTTTTCTTTCTTAATTTGTTTTTTAAATTCTTTTAGTTATACTTAATGTAACATGTAATAAATGATACTAATAGTTTGTCATGGACTAATTCTAAGTACATACTCCCTCGGTTACAATTTAGATGAGATAGATTGACTCGGCATAAAGTTTAAGAAAAAGAAAGAAAATTTTTGAAACGTGTGGTCTTAAAAGCTTAAGAAGTAAAAGTTTTGTGGGGCCATGATATTTGTGTGATTATAAAAGCTTCTCATTAAGGGTAAATGAGTAAAATGAAGATTTTAAAGTTGAATTATTCCAAATTTAAAAATATGTCATTTATTTTAGAAAACAATATCTCATCTAATTTGAAACGGAGGGAGTACGCAGTACCTAAAAAGCTTTTTAGTACCGGAAAGATATTCACCTTTTATTTAAGTTCTTGCGGTAACAATTTTTGCTTTTCTTTCAAAAATGATATCAATATCAATATCATAGAAAGAAGAAAAGGCAAAAAGGATATCCTAACCACCTATAACTTCAAGAAGATTTCAAAAGCCCCGTCTTTAAATATGTTACCTCGCCTTAACATCCGTTTGCATATTGCAAATGGCTTCTTTAGTTCCAACTTCTTTTTTCCTTTTAGCTGCAGCTCCATCTTCCTTAACTTTTGCTTATGCTGCTAATAATAATAACAACAGTTGCCCTTATGAATACATTTTCCAAGTTGGCTATTCACTTGCAGATACTGGAAATCGATTCCGTGTATCTAAGGTAAAATCATCTTACCGTGCAAACCATCTTCCTTATGGTGAAAAGTTCTTAGGAAAACCGTATATACGGTCGAAGTCGAGCTTGACTACAACTTTATGGATTAGGCTTGGAAAGTGGCAACCAAGAACTGAATATCGACCTCGAGTCCCGTCGAGCTAGAACCCGAGGTCCGAAAGCCTGCCTTCGAGGAACATTAAGTCCGGTGTCGACCTTAACCTCGAACAACCTCGGAGATAACTAACAGAAAACTGAAATATCCGCGATCGGTAGGATATTACGGCGAGAATCTCGGCACGTATCAGCAAGGAACCGACAATCAGCAAATCAAAAGATTTTTACCTTTTATAGGAATGTACCTAGAGCATGACTCATCTACTATATAAATGGGGTCTGATAATTCATTCAACACACTGTAACACGCATCACAAAGTAATATATTATTATTTCTAGTTCTCATTATCTTGTCATTCTGTTTTGGCATCGATAAAAGCACTTCTAACTCGAGGGTAACTAATCTTCAAGGCTAAAATCATTCAACTTGTATGGTTTGCATTTAGTTCCTCATCGTTTATTTCAATATTAATATGATTTCTCATTTTGTATCAAGTTAGATCATGTATCCTTAAAACCACGTACAAATTCAATTCTTATCCGATTTTGAGGGTAAACAGTTTGGCGCCCACTGTGGAGCTAAGAAAAATAGTGGTTATTTGATACAAATCTCCATAACACACACTACTTTATATTTGCTCTTTGAGGTGTCTTTGATTCCAGGCTAAAATACAAAATGTCGAACTCTCAATCAGCACCCCTGCATGTTGACAACGAGTCCGGTCTCTAAGGTGAAAATAACAACATGGTGCCCGGAAACGTGGTACCACCTGCTGATCCCATTGGAATTCTGATCACAGACTCGATTGATGCTAATTCACATATGGCTATCGATGCAAACTTGCCTACCGACCCCGAAAATAGCATTCGTGGTGGAGCCCGACCGGCAACTCGAAACACACAGAATGTTTTAGGAGACGGGAGCAGTCTACGGGTGATCTTCGAAATGTTGCAGGCTCAACAGACGGCGATAGCTCAATTACAGAACCAAAGTCATGCACCGAGCAGGGTTGAGCCCGATCCGCCCTATGAAGTCACCCACAGGGATGAACGGGTCATTGAAAGGTCAAATGAACATGAATCAGGGGATAATCCCGAGATTATAAAGATGCTTGAGGACCTGATAAAGCGGGTAGAATCAGAGGAGAAGAAAATCATAGCTAACGACAAAAAAGTGGAGACCTACAACTCTAGGGAAGATAAAATCCGAGGAGCACCTCCCATATTGAAAAGACTGGATTCCAGGAAGTTCGTGCAAAAACCTTTTCCTCCGATCTCGGCTCCGAAGCCAATCCACAAAATATTCCGTATGCCCGAAATAGCTAAGTATAACGGAACGACCAACCCAAACGAGCATGTGATCTCTTATGCATGTGCCATCAAAGGGAACGACTTGGAGGATGACGAGATCGAGTCTGTTCTGCTGAAAACATTTAGGGAGACACTGTCAAAGGGAGCTATGATATGGTATAACAACTTACTTCCTAATTCTATTGACTCATTTGCTATGCTTGCAAACTCTTTCGTAAAAGCACATGCTGGTGCCATCAAGGTCGAGACCAGAAAATTGAACCTTTTCAAAGTCAAACAGAGGGATAACGAGATGCTCAGGGAATTCGTGTCACAGTTTCAAATGGAACGAATGGATATGCCGCCGGTTACTTATGATTGGGTTGTTCAAGCTTTCACCCATCAACTCAATATTCGAAGCTTGGTGGCTTCACATTAGTTGAGGCAGAACCTGATAGAATACCCGGCCGTTACATGGGCCGACGTGTATAACCGGTATCAGTCAAAAATTAGAGTCAAAGATGATCAAATCAGGGCCCCTTCGGGGTCTGTCTATCCCGTCAGAACCCTGGACAGAGTCAAGAGAGACATCGATCGTGAACCGAGGCCAAACAGGGATCGGTACGAGCCATATCATTGAGATCGGAGAAGCAGTGGGTCCGGGCAGAAGTCTAGCCCGACTATTCAACAATGGGCACCTTCAAGAATTCTTGAGCGACCGAGCCAAGAATCATTTTAGGAATAGGGATTCTATTAAACAAGCAGAACAAGAAGAACCTCAGCAAGTCATTAACATGATCATCGGTGGGGTTGATGTCCCACAGGGGCCGATGTTGAAATGCACCAAAGTATCCATCACTAAGGAGAAACGAACTCGAGACTACATACCGGAAGGAACTTTATCTTTTAGCAACGATGATGCGGAAGGGATCGTACAACCCCACAATGATGCACTTGTAAAACTCAGAAATGAAATTAGGGTTAAACATGTGTTAATTGATCCAGGTAGCTCGGCCAACATCATTCCATCGAGGGTCGTGGAGTAGCTCGGTCTACAAGACCAAATCGTGCATGCAGTTCGAGTTCTAAATGGATTCAACATGGCATGTGAGACCACTAAGAGTGAAATAACGTTACCAATAAAAACCACCAGGACCATCCAGTAAACTAGATTTTATGTGATCGAAGGAGACATGAGGTACAATGCTTTATTAGGAAGGACATGGATCAGCAACATGAGGGCAGCGTCCTCGACACTGCACCAGGCACTGAAATTCCCAACACCTGGCGGAGTCAAAGCAGTTTACGGTGAACAACCGACTGAAAAGGAAATGTTCGCGGCCGAGGAGGTAATACCGGCATCTAGAGTCTCAACGTCAAAGGATCCAAACCAGATGGTTAGAAACGGGGACAAATAGAAATCACTGGTACCATCCACGGCAGATTCAGACAAATAAAAGGAAGGCGAGGACGATGATTATGGGGTTCCTAGATCGTTTATAGCCCCCAGTGACTCTGACGCCACTAAATCAACATTCGAGCAGCTGGAACAAGTCATATTACGAGAACGCTTGCCCAATCGAAAGGTATACCTGGGCACAGGGTTAAGCTCCGAGCTCAGGGAAAAACTCATTCACTTTATTATAACTAACGAAGATTGTTTCGCTTGGTCCCGCCTTGACATGACAGGGATCTCGCCGGAGATAACCACTCACAAGCTAAGCCTGGACCCGAAGTTCCACTCAATCAAATAGAAGAGGAGACCCAAGTCCGAGATCAAGCATGCTTTCATCAAGGACGAGGTATCTAAACTCCTTAAAATAGGGTCTATTCGGGAGGTTAAATACTCGGATTGGTTAGCAAACGTAGTGATAGTCCCTAAAAAGGGAATAAACTAAGAATGTGTGTAGATTAAAAAGATTTGAATAAGGCATGTCCCAAAGACTCTTTTTCTTTGCCCAACATCGATCGTATGATCGATGCCACAGCCGGCCATGAGATCCTCAGTTGTTTTGACACTTATTCCGGATACAACCAAATACAGATGGACCCGGGTGATCAGGAAAAAACTTCCTTCATCACTAAATACGACACATACTGTTATAACATAATGCTGTTTGGATTAAAAAATGCCAGTGCCACATACTAATGCCTAGTAAATTGGATGTTCGAGGAACAAATTGGAAAATCAATAGAAGTTTACATTGACGACATGTTAGTTAAGTCCATGCAAGCAGAGGACCATTTAAAACATTTGCAGGAAACCTTCAGCATACTGAAGCAATACAATATGAAGCTAAACCCGAAAAAATGTGCGTTTGGAGTTGGGTCGGGTAAATTCTTCAGATTCATGGTATCCAATCGAGGAATCGAGATCAATCCCGATAATATGAAAGCCATCGAAGATATCACAGTCATGGACAACATAAAGGTCGTGCAAAGGTTAACCAGGCGCATAGCCGCCCTGGGGCAATTTATTTTGAGGTCATCCGACAAGAGCCACCGATTCTTTGCACTATTAAAGATGAAGAATAGTTTCTCGTGGACCTCCGAGTACCAACGAGATTTGCAGGAACTCAAGAGGTACTTATCGTGCCCGCTACTGCTTCACACACAAAGACATACGAACAAATATACTTGTACTTGGAGGTCTCGGAGGTAGCGGTAAGTGGAGTCTTAGTTCGGGAAGAGCAAGGTATGCAATTTCCAATTTACTATGTTAGTAGGACCTTAGGTGAGGTCGAAAGTAGGTACCCTCGCCTAGAAAAACTGGCGCTCGCTTTGCTAAGCACTTCCAAGAGCTAAAACCATACTTACAGTGTCACCTCATATGTGTCGTAACTACTTACCCATTGAGGAACATTATGCATAAGCCCGAACTATTGGGTCGGATGGCCAAATGGGCCGTAGAAGTAAGTGGGTATGATATTGAGTATCGACCTCGAACCGCCATTAAGTCTCAAATTTTGGCAGACTTTGTGGCCGACTTTATGCCGGCCCTAACACCCAAGGTCGAAAGAGAGTTATTGGTTAACTCAGGAACTTCCTCGGGAATCTGGACCCTCTTTACGGATGGTGCCACAAAAGCAAAAGGGTCCGGACTTGGCATCGTATTAAAGCTACCAACAGGTAATATAATTAGACAATCTATTAAGACTATGAAATTGACTAACAACGATGCCGTATATGAGGCGATGACTGCAGGCCTTTAACTAGCCATAATCTTGGGGGTAGAGGTGATCGAAGCCAAGTGCGACTCCCTCATTGTGGTAAACCAAGTTAATAGAACATTCGAGGTCAGAGAAGAACGAACGCAAAGATACTTGGACAAGTCACATGTGACATTACATCGGTTCAAAAAATTGACTTTGCAACATGTACCCGGGGATCAAAGCAGCGAGGCTGATGCCCTCGCTAACTTGGGGTCGTCGATCGAAGACAACGAGTTCAACTTAGGAGAAGTCGTACCACTTATGAGATCGGTGGTGGAAGAAGGCCACGTGAGATCAACTCAACGAGCTTAACTTGGGACTGGAAGAATAAGTATGTGGAATATCTCAGGACCGGTAAACTGCCCTCGGATCTAAGAGAATCGAGGGCCCTGCGAACAAAGGCAGCCCGATTTAGCCTATCTGAAGATGGAACCCAGCTCAGAAGAACATTCGATGGCCCACTTGCAATATGTCTAGGGCCGGGGGATACTGAGTAAGTTTTGAGGGAAATCCATGAAGGTACCTGTAGAAATCACCCGAGCACCGAATCGCTGGTTCAAAACATAGTCAGAGCCGGTTACTACTTGATAGACATGGAAAAAGACGCAAAGGAGTTCGTTTGAAAATGTGATGAATGCCAAAGGAAAGCTCCGATGATTCATCAACTCGGGGAGCTGCTGCATTCGATTTTGTCGCCATGGCCGTTCATGAAGTGGGGAATGGACATCACTGGCCCCCTTCCATGGGCACCTGGTAAGGATCAATTTATATTGTTTATGACTGACTATTTTTATAAATGAGTGGAAGCCCAGGCGTACGAGAAGGTCAGGAAGATGGAAGTCATCGATTTTATTTGGAACCACATCATACGCCATCGGAATGTTAGCCGAGATTGTATGTGATAATGGGAAGCAATTCATCGGCTACAAAGTAACCAAATTCCTTGAAGACCACAAGATCAAAAGGATCCTGTCAACACCCTACCACCTTAGCGGGAATGGACAAGCTGAATCTACCAACAAAACCATACTTCAAAACCATAAAAAGAGGTTAACCAACGCCAAAGGAAGATGGAAGGAAATACTACCCGAAGTCCTGTGGGCATACCGTACGACCTCGAAGTCCAGTATTGGGGCTACCTCATTTTCTTTGGTTTATGGAGCCGAAGCTTTGATACCGGTCGAGGTCGGAGAATCAAGTATCAGATTCCAATATGCAACAAAGGAATCAAATGATGAGGTTATTAGTACGAGCCTGGAGCTATTAGATGAAAAGAACGAAGCCGCCCTTGTCCGGTTTGCCACCCAAAAATAGCGGATCGAAAGATATTACAATCGAAGGGCCAACCTTTAACACTTCAATACCGGTGGCTTGGTACTAAGAAAGGTCACACTTAACACCTGAAACCCGAACAAAGGTAAATTGGGCTCGAACTGGGAAGGACAATACCAAATTATCGAGATCACTGAAAAAGGATCCTACAAACTCAGAACAAGGAGCGGCGAGCAACTATCGAACAACTGGAATATAAATCACTTGAAGCGATATTACTACTAAGGTACAGTCCCCTTCTTTCTTTTATTTATATTTTAAACTAACGCTTACAGGTAGCCAACAAGGGACGATACAAGATTTTAGGTCTGAAAGCACGCGTTGCACTCTTTTTTCCTTGAACCAATTTTATCCCAAATGGTTTTACGGCAAGGTTTTTAATGAGAAAACCAGTAAATCGTGCTAACTTCGAATTGAAGGCTGGCAACGAACATGTGACGATAAGCACAACAACATTCGAGGCCTCTCTTTGATCAACCCCGAACACTAGGTGGCACTACCCTCAGATATCGACTTTAGAATGGAAAGAGACTTCAGGATTGAAGGATCATATTGATCGGGGAGATTCATTATAAGTGACAAACGGTCAAATTAACTGTGCCCACATAGACTGCTCGAACCCTGGCACGAAGCATGTACACATGTATAACTATTATGCACAAGAATAAAAAGAAGTCTTTTCCTTGCAAACATCTTGTCCTTTAAAAGTTTTTCTTTCATTTCTTAAGGAATTTCATACATCCGATCCCCTAAAGGTATCGAGCTCAAGGGCCGCCTTAACCTGAGTTTGAACAATCATTCTCTCACTCAGGGACTGCCATCCGAAAACAAACTCAGACGGTCCAAGCTATTATACCTCGGGGGCATAAGACCTATTTGGAAACGCTCGAATTTCAAACGCCACGGCCGCCCCCACTCGAGGACTGTTATCTTAGGAAAACCCGGATAGCAAGCCCATTGGGCAACACCTGAACTAAACATTCTACAGCCATATAAACATGGCTTGGAGACGTCCGAGACCCGTAACAAAAATAAGACCTTCAAAATATTTCATAACCGGTTCTAAAGGCTACCCTCGACAAACTATAATCTAAACTACTTTGAGAAAAACGTTTTGAGTGATACCGAATCCCTACAATGCCTTAAAACAGAATAGTGTTAAAGGCAAGGTTTGTTTGAACCTTCGAACATAATCTAATTATTTCGTGCTAAGGTATTTCGATCTTTGCAAATACAAATAATAAATCAAAAGGAAAAATACAAAAGCTGTGAAAGGGAAAAAAGCCTTATATATTCATATCCAAAATTTCTTTTTACAAGGGCTAGATAGCCCCAATACAAAATTTTACAAAGGATGAATGGCCTCGAAAAGCAAAGACAAAAACATCTGAAAGGATCCTAAGTGTCCTACTCTTCGTCGGGGACCGCATCATCACCTTCGGGGTCCCCGCCGCCTTCGGACTCACCTGAATCTTCAGACCCCTCGGAATCTTCCTCCTAGAGATAAGAAAACTTCCTGGCCTCGACTTTGAACACCTTGGCATTCTCGATTTTAGCCAATAAGTCAAAACCCCAAGCATGAACTCCCTCGAGGGCCTCCCTTCGACATTGCCACTTCGTACGCTCCACTATATTTCTCACTTGGTACTGAGCCGCCTCTGCATCATCCTTGTGCTGGGCCACTCTCTCAGTAGCCTTGGCCTTGACCACGGCGACCTTTGAGTTGGCTGCCTCAAGCTCCTTGGCCATATTTTCTTGACCTGAGTCTGCCGAGCTCAGCTGAGGCTGGAACTCCTCGATCTTTTTATTCTGTACCAAGGCCTTTTCCTTTGCAGCCCGGAGCTGGACCTCAATTATGCCCAGGAAGTTTCCTTTTCCCAGGCCAAATGGTGCATGTTTCTTTTCCATTCTTTGGCCATAGTCACTGTGTTTGACTCACCGTCACTAACTTTAAAAAATCTTCTTACCTGCTCGACCAGGTCGGCATGCTCTTTCCGAGCCGCTCCTAGCTCAGCCTGGAGTTTCTCATAGAGAATTTTGTAAGCATCCCTCTTCTCAGTAAGATTCCAAGTCTCAGCCTCGTCATGGTTTAACTCTTCCCTGTATCCGAGAAATGAAGCACCGAGGCCTGCAAGCACAAAGAAACAGGCAGGGCGCCAAGGCCCTGGCTTCCTGTTGATAAAGCACCGAGGCACCGGCCTCCTGCTGTGCTTCGTTGAACAGGCAGGGCGCTTCCACCTTGTCCATCTTGGCTTGATCCTTTTTGGTCACCAGGCACCGAAGATAACTGGCAACCCCTATAGGGGCGGAGAGAACCCGGGCATCCTCCGGGATAGACAGAATGATTGAACGCATCCGATCAGGATCTGCACTCGGAGCTAGGAACCGATTTACTAATGTTGGACTTGCAGAAGGCCCGATGGCTCCTGAGGATGGTATCTTCTTTGGCACCAGTAAGTCACCCAAACCGGTGATGTCCTTCAAGGTAGTAGAATCTAAACTATCAAAGAAATTATTAAAAGAGTCTGCCGCCTCTTGGGAACCTTCATTTGGGCGTCCTTTCAGCATCTGGGCCTCGTAGATCATTGAATCAATAAATGAAGGCGACTCGAAGAGGTCTATTACCCCAAGTGCATCCTTCGGGGCGTTATCCTCTACCCGAGAAGCACCAGCTGTGGTCTCTTTGTCGACCTCCCCAGCTCGGGGCAAAATGGCCTCGCCCCTCTCCGGCTCGGAGGCTTCGGCCACTGACCCTTCATCAGCCACCCTGGTTTGAGGCAGATCGATGCCGCTTCTCATGCGGGTCATCAATTCAGAATCTTCTTCTTCTTCTTCGGACTCTTCCCTCAGTCGAATGAGTGAGTCTGATGGAATTTCTCGGATGCTGGTGCTTTCTTTGGATTTACACACCAGCCTCCTTTTCGATTTTTTCTTCTCTGAGTTCGGAGCCATTCTTACCAGATGGAGGCCTCATTGCAACATCCTTGGGAAGACCTGCAAGAAAAGGAAAATTAATAACGCTCAGCAACATGGGGAATATCTAAGTGATGTCCATACGAGAACGAAATCTCACCGTGAGAACGGGCCTCCCATCGCCCCTTCGAAAGTTCGCGCCATGCACGCTCGGAATATGGTTTCTATGACACGATGCTCTCGACCCACTCCTTGAGTCGAGGAACTGCATCTGGCATCCGAGCAATAGCTGCAACACCACAAAACATCGATGAGAAGGGAGGAAAATGAAAAGCGATAAACTAAATTTTAAAGGCAAGGTTATACTTACGTTTCATGTTCCATTTCTCAGGAAATGGAATATCCTCGGCCGTGATTAAATCCGAGGTATTCACTCGAATGAATCGGCCTAACTAACCTCGGTCCCGATCTTCGTCGATGCTCAAGAATGGGGCCTTACTGGCCCGATGGGCAAGTTTTATTAATCCCCCTCAATAGAGTTGAGGACTGTACAGACACATGAGATGATCGATGGTGAAGGGACACCCCTTGATTTGTTTACAAAGAAGCGGAGGAGAATTGCTATCCTCCAGAAAGAAGGATGAATTTGACTGAGGGTCACTTCTTACCTCTTACATAAGGCGATGATGACCGGATCCAAAGGGCCCAAAGTGAAGGGATAAGGGTCAACACTTAAAAAACTCTTCATGTGGGTAGTAATCTCTTCATCGAGTGTAGGAACCACCATGTGCTTATCAACCCAGTTGCAATCCTCCTTGACCTTGGAGAGGAAGCTATAGGTGACTGAGCATATATATCTCGTGACCGGTTCACACCGACCCAGTACCGAGGAGGTTTTCTCGACCTTGAAATCAGCATCAGTCGGGCACCCCGCAGGAACAAACATCTTTAGGGGAGGCTCCGGTGTGGGTTCCTCAGTAACAGCAGACGAAACATTTTCCTCTTCAGCCGGTCGCGAGGCAGAGGGAGTTTGTTTTTTGGGGAACGAATTTTGAGGTCTTCGCCATTTTCGAAGATGAAGAAAATAAAGGAAGTTAAAAGGGTATGCTTGATGGTTTGAGATAAAAGAAAAATATAAGTTCTTATAAAAGGATTTGAGAGTAACCAGAAAATTGATGCTTGGGATTGTTGAAATTTCTAAGGTACGAGGGCAGGAGGTTTGAAAGTAAAGTTTGAATGAACTAATGAGGGGATATTTATAGTCTCTCAGCGGTTGTTCACATCTGAGAGTGGTCGACCGACAACTGACAGGCATTTAATGCCGTTAAGACTTGACTGACGAGACGTTTTGACTGTTTTGTCGTTTCTGTCACAAAATATCGAAGTCAGGATCGGAAGTTCATATCGTTTCTCGTCGTCTACTAGCCAAAAAATGAGGGGACTATCTGTATATAGTCAAAGTCGAGCTCGACTACAACTTGGTGGATTAGGCTTGGAACGTGGCAACCAAGAGCTGAAGATCGACCTCGAGTCCCGTCGAGCTAGAACCTGAGGTCGGAAAGCCTGCCTTCGAGGAACATTAAGTCCGATGTCAACCTTAGCCTCGAACAAGCTCGGAGATAACTAACAGAAGTCCGAAATATCCGCAACCAGTCGGATAATACTTCGAGAATCTCGGCATGTATCAGCATGGAACCTGCAATCAGCAAATCAAGAGATTTTTACCTTTTATAGAAATGATAGGAATGTACCTAGAGTAGGACTCCTCAACTATATAAAGGGGGGTCTGATAATTCATTCAACACACTATAACACTCATCACAAAGCAATATATTATTATTTCTAGTTCTCATTATCTTATCATTTTTTTCCGGCATCGATAAAAGCGCTTCTGACTTGAGGGTAACTAATCTTCAAGCATAAGATCGTTAAACTTGTGTGGTTTGCATTTACTTTCTCATCATTTATTTCAATATTAATCTGATTTCTCATTTTGTATTAAGTTAGATTACGTATCCTTAAAATCACGTACAAATTCAATTGATATCCGATTTTCAGGGTAAACAAACCAACTGGCCGTCTCGTTATATGTCTCTTAAGCTTCCACTTATCAACCCTTACATGGTCAAAGAAGCTAATTTTTGACATGGAGTAAACTGCGCAGTGGGAGGAGCTACAGTTCTAAATGATCCTTTGTATGTAGCTAGAAATATTATCACGGCAAAAGACAACAGGCCACATAGATCTCATCTTCGTTGGTTGACAACTTACTTAAAAACCACATGCCACACTAGACAAAAGTGTTCAAAAGTTCTTGGAAAATCTCTTTTTTATGTTTGGTGCATTTGGAGGAAATGATTATTACCTAGCACATTCAGAGGGAAAATCCATTGAAGAAGCTAAAACTTTTGTCCCACATATAGTCAAGGCCATTGTAAAAGGCATTAGACAAGTGATCAGATACGGGGCAAAACGTATAGTTGTTCCAGGGATTTATCCTCTGGGTTGCTTCCCCTACTACCTTACCATGTTCTCAAGCTTGGATTGCGAAGATTATGATGAGTTTGGTTGTTTGAAAGCCTACAATGAGTTAGTCATGTATCACAATGATCTTTTGGAGAAGACTCTATCTATACTAAAACTTGAATATTCGAACGTTGCGATTAAATATATAGATTATTATGCTGCTGTGAAATCAATTCTGGAACGCCCCAGCTATTTTGGATTCAATAAGAAATCCATACTCAAAGCGTGCTGTGGAATTGGAGGTCAATATAATTATGACGATGATATTCTTTGTGGAACATCTGAAGTTCAAGGTTTTTCTGATTCAGCAAAATATTTGCACTGGGATGGTATAGATCTTACAGAAAAAGCATATTATTATGTCGCAGAGCGCGTCATCAATGGCATCTCATCTAAAGAATTTCAATGTCTGAAGTAGATTTTGATCTCTGGAATTTAATGAAATTAAAAGGTTGTAGCATCACCTGGATATAGATTGTAAGTGGTGTGTTTTATATATGGTGAGAAGTGCTTTTATATACTATGTAACTGGTTTGTATTTTTGTTGTAAACAGTTAAATTAAGCAAAGATATAAAAGGTAAAAAAATCAGCACGTTTCATTGATTTAGAAACTACCTAGCTAATGTTTACATTCCCATTTGGCTCATTGTCATGAATTCTTGTAGGCATTACCAAACACAAAAATAGATTGTCCAAAAAACAATATCTGACTTATGTCCTGTTATTGTTGAAAAAAAGTAAACTAGATGCATATCAAGTACAGAATTACCTACTCGATGCATTAGAAAATTAACTAATATGCATGTATGATTTTATTATTGAACTAGGGAATAAGAAAAGTGTAGAATTAAATTATGATACATGTATTACATAGGTACATGGACAAGGTGGGTTGCTCTGATGGTAAGCACCCTCCACTTCCAACCAAGAGGTTGTGAGTTCGAGTCACCCCAAGAGCAAGGTGGGGAGTTCTTGGAGGGAAGGATGCCGAGGGTCTATTGGAAACAGCCTCTCTACCCCAGGGTAGGGGTAAGGTCTGCGTACACACTACCCTCCCCAGACCCCACTAGTGAGATTATACTGGGTTGTTATTGTTGTTGTTGTTGTATTACATAGGTACATGGTTTTAGAATTTTATAAATACCTAGGTACTATAGCCTAAGGAAGTTAGAGTGAAGTAAAGAAGAATCACCACCTCATTTGTCTTCACGAGAACTTTAGAGATTGAGAGTCATCTCATCCCTCTACAAATAATTTTTAAATATTTGGTGTAACGATCCGGCCGGTCATTTTATGTATTTGAGTCCCGTTTTCTCTTTTGAAGCTTTTTGTATGTGTATTCGTTGTTATGTGACTTGCGGGGATGGTTGGATTGGTTTCTGGGAGGTTTTGGTTGATTTGGAACACTTGGTTCCTAGTTTGGAAACTTAAGTTGGAAGTGTTGACCAAGTTTGACTTTTTATGAATACGACCCCGAAATGGTATTTTGATAGTTCCAATAGGTTCGTATGGTAATTTTGGACTTGGACGTATGCCCGAATTTGAATATGGAGGTTTCTAGGACGGATTGACTGTTTTTGCCGAACGTTGGCAATTTAAAAGTTTAGAAATTTCATAAGTTTGACCATGGGTTGACTTTGTGGCTATTGTGGTCAGAATTTAATTTGGGACTTGGAATATGTCGGTTTTATCATTTGGGACCTGTGTGCAAAGTTTGGTATCATTCCGAGTTAGTTTGATAGGAATCAGATGTTTAGTGGTGATTTAGAAGTTCTTGAGTTTCATAGTTCGCAAGATGCGTTTTGGTGTTTGATTCGTGGTTTTATATATTATTTTGGTGTTTTGAGCTTGTGAACAAGTTCGTATGATATTTCTACACTTGTGTGGATGTTTGGGGTGGAGCCCCGAGTGCTCGGGTGAGATTCAGACGTGTTTCAGAGTGTTTTGAGTTGAGTTCAGATTTTTGCTGGTGCTGCAAGTCTCGCAAATGCGAAGCCCAGTTTGAATTTGCAAGCTGTCAGCCGCAATTGCGAAGGTGGGCACGGGCTACAGGATTTGTATTTGCGAAGCCTGTCTCGCAACTACGATGGGGGAACTACGCATGGTTGGTCGCATTTGCGATCTTTTGGTCGCTTTTGCGATGTTTGTTGGTTTTGCATTTGCGAAGTATTGGTCGCATTTGCAACATTCTCTGGGCTGGACAGATTTCGCATTTGCGATCCATGATTCGTATTTGCGGAGGTTGCATTTGTGAACCTCTAGTTAAAAATGCGACATCTGCAGCTGGGTTATTAGATGGGATTTCGGGACTTAGTCTCATTTTATCACATTTTGAGCCCTACAAATGGTGGGAGGCAAATGTTTTGGGATTTTCAAACGTAGCTATTAGGTAAGTGATTTTCACTCAATTTTGATATTATAACTTGATTTCTTATGGATTTTAACATTAAAATCATGAAATTTGAAGGGAAATTTTGGAGATTTTTGACAATGTTTTGAAAAATAAAAATTTGAGATTTGAGAGTCGATTTGAACTCAGTTTTAAAAACCAAACACATATTTGAACTCATGGGGTTATGGGTAGTCGAGATCTAACCAACGAATCGCGTTTTAATCGGGTGAGCTCGTGGTTGACTTTTTGGGGATTGGGTAAAGATTGAGCCTTTATTGTTTTGAGTTATTTGTTTTAACATTGTTTGATATTATTGAGTCATTTTTGGCTAGATTTGGGCCGAGCGGATGTGAATTTTTAAGGAAAAGTATTTTTAGAGTATTGAATTGGCTTGTTTGAGGTAAGTATCTTTCCTAACCTTGTATGGGGAAAATATCCCTTAGGATTTGGCCTTAGTTGCTTATTCGTGATATGTAAAAAACGATATATACACGAGATGATGAGTGTGCATACGGGCATTTATATGGTTTAGACTGGATTAGACCCTTAGATTATTAATATGCCTTAATTTGGAGATGTATTCTATATGAAATATGCTTAAGCACTTTATGACTACATGATCATGATCACTACATTCGACTTTGCCATAGTCGTGCTTTATTGTTGAATACCTCTCCGCACTTTTATGCCATTATCATGTTTTTGTTTAGTTTATTGTTAAGTTTTGAGCTTATGTGAAATTTTTAGTAGTGTTATTTTTTGTGATATTGTGTCATATGTGGAAATGTTGTGCGGAGTATAAGGGTGTCGAGATGCGCATGCGATAACACAAGGGAGGCATTTCATTGTGTTGCGCATGCGGCAAGACAAGAGTGGCTTATGCGCGTGCAGCGACATAAATGAGGCATTTCATTGTGATGCGCATGCAGCGAAATAAGGGTGGCATTGTTGATAATGCTATGTGATGATTCGGGGGGGGATTTCTTGATTTCGTTTATGTGTGAGATGGGGTTGATATTTCGATTCTTACATGTTTCTTGAAAGCTTCCATCTTGTATTTTAATGAGTTGCTAGTTGAATTAACATACTATTATATGCCCCCCATTTCTTGACGATTTGTTGACTAAAAATAATTTTTTCTACATTTAGTTGTACCCATATGCTCTACGAGATGGTTGATATATTCTTCTTTACATATATTCAGTTACCAGCTATTAATATATTACACAAGTTATTTGACTAGTGAGTATCATGCCTTTAACCTCGTCACTACTCCACCGAGGTTAGTCTTGACACTTATTGGGTACTGATAACGTCCAAATCTACTCCTCAAGGAGTTAGCGGATAGATATGACGTCCAAATCAAGCAACGATCCAATGTATTTCACGATTTTGTAAATATGAGCAAATTTAAGTTAATTAGACTCGGATATTAATTTTATATTATCGTCTTCCGAAGAATAATAATACTTCCTAATTCAATTTTTCCTAAATCAATTAAGAGGTTAAGTGCACCCGAATATGGTTATAAGTAGTTCAATCCTATCCCTATGTACAATCTATAAAATGAGGGTTAACGCCTCAAGTTCTTGTTAATTAACATTTCTCAACCTCCAATTACCCTTTTTAAGATTAATTCAAAATTAATGGGTGAGTCCTAGGGTTAGATAATCTTTTTAGAAACTTTAAAGAACAAGAATAATAAAAGTAACAATAACTTACTTCATAATTAATAAAAATCATTCAATACATAAGCATAACAAGAGATTTAATCCAAACTTTAATTATGAATATTTCCATAAACAAGTTTCAAGTATTGGAATAAATATTACACAATTAAATATTCAGTGTAAATCAAGGAATTGAAGAAATAGGTAAAAAGGGTAAGAAAATCTCATCTAAAGTCTTCAAATCTTCAACTCCCAAGCGTGTGTGAAAGAACCCTAACTCCAAGCTTGTATTTTCTAGTCAAGAGGACCAAAGAACTGCCAAAGATGGCTTCCAAATAAGTTGGGTCGAGTATTAAATGGTTTGGGAGGCAAAAACATGAAATGCTTGTGCAGATTTTCTGCCCAGTTATGTAAATCGCGACAGAGAACATGCAATCGCAATCAACAACACATCAAAGAATAGCGGTCGCATACTCAACCTCGCATTCGCGCAACAGACCATGCATTCGCGATAGAGATCTTCTAGAAAGCCCGCGATCGCATCATTTCGTCTCGCGATCGTGTAGAGCACTTTACCAGTGGTTGACCAGCTTTCCCTTTTCGCATTCGCAACACTTCCACCGCGTTCACGATGACTATTCTCCTAGGTTCTCCGTGATCGTATAAAGACTCTCTGCGATCGCGAAGAGCATTAACTGGCAGCAGTCAATGTTTTCCATTTTAACACATTTGACTTATTTTCTTCCGTATCTTCTCTAAATCATATGATATCTGAAATATACCAATAAAATTCAACACATGCCTTAGGTTTTTAACTAAATCATACAAAAGTCTAAGTATCAAGAAGAGATAAGTTGGTAAAATACCAACTTAGCAAACCCCCAAACTTAAACTATTGTTTTTCCTCAAGCAAGTCAACAACTAAGAACATCCTTCAATAGAATCAACAATTAAGCTCCATGGCATACAAAACATCATTTCAAGTCAACAAAGTTCACATTAAACACAATCTAGTGACTTCGGTTGGTACCAACAACTAATTCAAAGCATATGAATCACCAAAAACTTCTCACAAATTTCATTTCAATTCAAGTGCTCAAATAACACGTTAATCAAAGTAGCAACCAAGTCATGGCACTAGAGCTTCAAACTTTGCCTTATTTTCACAAACAAATTTCTTTTGTTACATTCCTCCCAATTGGAGATTTGATTAAATTCACAACTCAAATTTCGTATGCCCTCAGTCTTAAGAGTGAATCCTAACTTTAAAATTTCAATTTAAAACATAATTAGGATATCAAATGGAGTGAATTATCTCTCTCCCACACAAATATGTTCAACCGCACACAAGCAGTACCATAGGCTTGCCTTTCATGTATTTCTCCACTAATATAGACAGACTTGATTCAAAATCAATTAGGACCTAAATGGTTGTAATGTACTATTTTGGTTAAGGTATGGTCCAATTTTGGATAAGAGTGACTCAAAACATCTCTTAGCATACAATTTCCAATATAAAGCACACTTCCTTCAAACACGTTTCCACCCTTTCTTTACTTTTCGTTTCACCACCTCGTCTTCCCTTTGTTCACAACTTCTTATTTTTTATTTCTTTTTTATCTTTCTTACCTTTTTCTTTTTTATAGTTTTCTTTTTAACTCTTCACCTTTAAGAAACTTTCACATTACAACTTTTCCAACCGTCACCCCCAAACTTAGGTTTTTAGCCTATGTTTACACTTTCAAAGCACTTAGGGAGGTGGGATGTCAAAAAATAGATCAATAAAGAATAAAAAGTTAAATCTTGTAACATGGTTGCCAAAGAAAAGGTTAAAGGCTCGAAAGGGATTGACTAGGGAAAATATGCAATGGTAAAAAATTTAAGGTAGAAGAACGGTCCAAGGAAGGCCTAACATCATTTATTAAATAAAGTTAGTTTAGGATTTCACCTTGAAGAACATTCTGTGTAAGTTCTAGACTACAAATAATACAAAAGAACTCACAACAAATCTCACCACACATGGCACATGCAAACTCGAGTGAAATATAAATTTGTGATAAACCGATAGGTCATCTCATGTTTTATAACCCAATTTTATGCTTTGAAGACATAACAATAATATTTTAACCCTCCTCGATTTACGTGCGCAGTCCGGACGTGTTTTCGGAAAGCTTTTATATTAAAAACTGTAAACAAATACGAAAGTTTGCTTTGAAATCCATTTTAGTTGACTTTGGTCAACGTTTTGAGAAACCGGTCCTAGATTCGTATTTTGACGGTCCTGGTTGGTCCGTATTATGATTTGGGACTTGGGCGTGTGCTCGGAATCGAATTCAGAAGTCCCTAGCCCGAGATATCGGACTTTGTTGAAATTTGAAAGCTAAAGGCTTAATGAATTTGAAATGTTTGACCCATAGTTGACTTTTTTTGGATATCGGGTCTGTATTTTGGTTTCGGAACCCGGCATAGGTCCAATACCATATTTATGACTTGTTTGTCAAATTTGGGGAGAAACAGAGTTGGTTTGACGTGATTCGGACGTCCGGTTGTGAAAATAGAAGTTTCAAAATTTTCTTGAAAATTTCATTTGATTGGTGTTCAATTCATAGTTCTAAGTGTTATTTTGGCGATTTGATCGTGCGAGTAAGTTTGTATGATGTATTTTGACTTGTGTACAATTTTGGTTTAGAGCCCCGTGGGCTCGGGTGAGTTTCGGATAGGCTACGGAGTGAAAAAAATACTTAGAACATTGCTGGTATTTCTAGTTCTCGTGCACGCCCCTAGTATCGCATTTGCGATACCAGGGATCGCATTTGCAACTTTTTAGGGGTTCGCATTTGCGAGCTACTCATCGCAAATGGGAAGATTAGCCGGGCCACCTTATATTCGCATTTGCGAGTCAAAGTTCGCATTTGCGATATGGACTAGAGGGGAAATTGTTCGCATTTGCGATCATGGGGTCGCATTTGCGATTAGTCCAGTTCGCATTTGCAAACTATTATTCGCATTTGCGAAGAAAGCATGAATGAGGAGACCTTCGCATTTGCGATAGATTCTTCACATTTGTGAACCCCAGGTCGCAAATGCGATACCTGCCACTGATCAAAACTTGACTTAGACGGGATTTTTGGTTCATTCTTCAAATTTTCAAACTCAAGAACCCTAAAGGCGACTTTCCAAAGAACATTTCTTCCCCAAAACATTGGTAAGTGATTCTAAACTAGTTTCTTTCAATCTTTCACTACTTTTCCTAAGATTCCAACCTAAAATCTAGAGTTTTCATGGTGGAAATTGGGGGGTTTTGGTAGAATTAGGGATTTTTGAAAAATAGGGATTTAGACCTCAAATTGAGGTCGGATTCCAAAACAAATATCATAACCAGGCTCGGGGGTGAATGGGTAATAAGGTGTTGGTCCGAATTTCGAGTTTGGACCAAGCGGGCCCTAGTGTTGACTTTTGTTAACTTTTTTAATAATAACCTAAATTGAATCTTTTGCAATCATGGGTAGTTCCTAAGGCTTAAATTGAATTGTTTAGTTGGTAATTTTATAGATTCTATTGGTTCGGAAGCTTGTGTGAAAGGAAAATCCGTGGTTAAGCTTTGAGTTTGGTCGTTGGAGCGAGGTAAGTGTTGTGTTTAACCTTGACTTAAGGGAATTAGGAACCCTCGGACTATGTGCTATGTGATTCCCATGTGAGCGGCGTATATGCGAGGTGATGAGTGCTTATACGCCGCCGAATAATCTGTTTTCCCTGATTTACCGCTTTTTCTTAATTATTTCCTTTCCTGTCTTAGACGAGAGGGGTTGCTCTGATTGTAAGCAACCTCCACTTCCAACCAAGAGGTTGTGAGTTCGAGTCACCTCAAGAGCAAGGTGGGGAGTTTTTGGAGGGAAGGATGCCGAGGGTCTATTGGAAACAGCCTCTCTACCTCATGGTAGGGATAAGGTCTGCGTACACACTACCCTCCCCAGACCCCAATAGTAGGATTATACTGGGTTGTTGTTGTATTTCCTTTCCTGTCTTAATTGTTATATGCTCTAAATGCTTTCCATGCTTAATTGCTACTTGTTATTCAATATCTTCTCATGTTCACGACGTTAGTTCTTTCATAGTTTCATGATTCTCTGCTATTTGCTTAAATTAACTTACTTGTACCTTCTAATTGTCAATTACTGGATTGGCATCGATGTGTAGTACTACTCATGTAGATTTTCTATATTGTATGAGGTTTCTATTTGGTTCAGTTTGGTATTTGTTGATCATAAAGGTTATTGTGGTCTGAACTGTTGATTTGATTGTGCATTGAGTACATGGTACTAATATGGTGGGATCGGGCTGCACGCCGCAGCAGGTGTAATAAGGGTGGATTGATGTGGTGTAATAAGGGTGAATTTGTACTATACGGTGGGATCGGGTTGTATGCCGCAACAAGTCGAATAAGGGTGGATTGACATGGTGAAATACGGGTGAATTATGATACTGATATTGACATATGGTGGGATCGGGTTGCGTGCCGCAACATATATATATATATATATTATTTGTTGTTGATATCGTTACGGTGAAATAAGGGAGGATTGTGTGTAGTCTGGTGGGATCGGGTTGTGGCCCCAACAACCTATATATTTCCATTGCTTGAGTTGTGTTGGTTTTTTCGGTATTTGTATCTGAATTATTAAAGATTGGTAATTCTAGACGACACTGGTTTATTCTTGAGGCTGTGGTTATTATTTTCAGTTGGCTGTTTAATTTTGTTCGGTATTCCCATTTTCTGTCATTATTATATACTACGTTCAAGTTGTAGTGTAGGTGACCCGCCTTAGCCTCATCACTACTTCGTCGAGGTTAGACTTAGTACTTACCAGTACATGGGGTCGGTTGTACTGATACTACACTCTACACACTGCGCATATTTTGGAGTTGGTCCCAGCGGCAGCTACTAGAGAGCTCGGATTGGACAGCCTGCAGGGACTTGAGGTACAGCTGCTCAGCGCCCGCAGCTCCTGAAGTCCCCGTCTTTATTTTTATTTTGCTGTGTATTTTCATTCAGACAACTTTGTATTTATTTCAGACCCTTGTATGTATTATTCTAGAAGCTCGTGCACTTGTGACACCGGGTTCAGGGATTTGTAATAGATGTTTTTACGGTTTTAGCTTCTGCATTTATATTTGGATTATTGCAGTTAAATTAGTTCTTCTTCATTAATTAAATTTAAATTGTTGAAAAGGATAAATTGTTCTAAGTTTGGCTTGCCTAGCAAGTGAAATGTTAGGCGCCATCACGGTCCCGACGGTGGGAATTCTGTGTCATGACAAGTTGGTATCAGAGCACTAGGTTACATAGGTCTCACGAGTCACAAGCAAACTTAGTAGAGTCTGTAGGATCGGTACTGAGACGTCTGTACTTATCTTCCGGAGGCTATAAAGTTAGGAACAATTTCACTTCTACTGTTCTCTATTGTGCGATTTTATTCTATCATTACTGATTGGACCCTTCTATTATGTTCTCTCGTAGATGGCGAGAATACGTACCGCATCTTCAGCTGAGCAGCAGCCAGAGCCCCTAGTGGCAGCTCCTACGAGGGGCAGAAGTCGAGGCCGAAGTTGTTCCAGAGGCCGAGGCAGTGGTAGAGCTTAGCATAGAGCTTGAGCAACAGCACCAGCGGTGGAGCCTCAAGTACAATTTGATGAGGAGGTTCCAGCCCAGGCTGTGCTTGTTGGACCAGCTCAGGTCCTGGAGGGGTTCATCGCCACCCCAGTGCTTCAGGATACTTTGGTCTATTTGGTGGGCCTTGTGGAGAGTGTAGCACAGGCCGGTACACTTCTTGTGGCACCAACTGCCTCTCGGGCTGGGGGAGGCGCACAGACTCTCACTACTCACACTCTGGAGCAGATGGCTCCCCAGTTTCAGACTCCAGTAGCCTAGCCAGTTGGGGTAGTTCAGCCGGGCATTGCGGCACAGGCCGGTGATGGATCAACTATGTCTTTTAAGGCTTTATGGAGATTGGACAGGTTTACTAAGCTCTTTTCAGTTCACTTCAGTGGTGCATCTTCAGAAGACCCCCAGGATTATCTTGACAGCTGTCATGAGGTGCTAAGAAACATGGGTATAGTGGAGACCAATGCTGTCGATTTTGCTGCATTCCAGTTGTCAGGTTCCGCCAAGAAATGGTGGAGGGATTATGTGTTGACCACACCAGCTGGGTCGCCTACTCTTACTTGAGACCAGTTCTCTCAGCTATTTCTTGAGAAGTTCCTTCCTATCACTCAGAGAGAGAGCTACCGTAGGTAGTTCGTGCGCCTCCAGCAGGGCAGTATGACAGTCACCTAGTATGAGACCCACTTTGTGGACTTAGCCCTTCATGTTATTTTTCTACTTCCTACTGAGAGAGAGGGTGGGGAGGTTTATTGAGGGACTCGCTCATCCTATCAAGTTCCAGATGGCCAAGGAGACCGGGAGTGAGATTTCTTTTCAGACAACTGCCAATGACGCCAGGCGGATTGAGGAAGTTATTTCACAGGAGAGAGGGCAGGGGTCAGATAAGAGGCCTCGTCATTCCGGTGGTTTTAGTGGTGCCTCATCTAAAGGCAGGGGTCCTTTTGTTAGGGGTCATCCTCCCAGGACATATCAATCAGCGCATCAGGCATCCCACAGTGCT
The DNA here is from genome assembly GCA_000715115.1 of Nicotiana otophora. Lineage (NCBI taxonomy): Eukaryota > Viridiplantae > Streptophyta > Magnoliopsida > Solanales > Solanaceae > Nicotiana > Nicotiana otophora. The sequence goes on along the minus strand of AWOL01S0003185.1, from coordinate 128,274 downwards.
TCAGGGAGTTTTGGTCCTTATGTGCCTCATTCTGGGCAGGTAGCCTACAGTGCACCGCCAGCTTCTATCAGTGCACCTCCTATTCAGAGTTACTACCATGGTCATCCGGCCCGTTCGAGCCAGTGTCAGTTTCAGCAGCCACAGCACCAGGATGGAAGTTATTAGTGTGGTGGTTTTTGGCACATCAGGAGGACTTGTCCGAGGTTATTGGGCGACACGCCATAGCAGAGTTCTCGTGCCATGATTTTGGCACTGATTGCATCACCGCCCTCTCAGTCAGCTAGAGGTAGGGGTCAGGGAGCCAGAGGTAGAGGTCAGACCATTAGAGGTAGAGGTCAGGCTGTTAGAGGTGGAGGTTAGGCTGCTAGAGGTGGAGGCCATCCAGCAGGAGGCCGTCCTAGAGATTTCATTCAGAGTGGTGGGGCCCAACCCCGATGCTATGCCTTTCCAGCCAGGGCTGAGGCTGAGTCATCTGATGCGATTATCATAGGTACAGTTTTAGATTGCAGTAGAGATGCCTCAGTTCTATTTGATCCGGGTTCTACTTATTCATACGTGTCATCCTATTTTGCTTCATATTTGGTTATGCATCATGATTCTTTGAGTGCTCCTGTGTATGTATCCACACCTGTGGGAGATGCTAATATGGTAGATCGGGTTTATCATTCGTGTGTGGTTACCATTGGGAGTCTTGAGACTAGTGTAGATCTTCTACTTCTTGATATGGTTGAGTTTGATGTCATTTTGGGTATGGATTGATTGTCACCTTATCATGCTATATTGGATTGTCACGCTAAGATGGTAACCTTAGCCTTGCCTGGGTTGCCTCGATTAGAGTTTAGAGTGTCACGACCCAACTGGAGGGTCATGACTAGCACCCGGGCTATACTTGCCGAGCACCAACGTACATTTTATCTAACCTTCCTTATTATCTTTAAGGGCCGACAAGATCAATATAAATGGTATACATGGATCATGAACATCCAACAATGAAAGATAATGTCATGAACATATATAACATGGGATGACAAGACTGTCAAGAAACTATATATAAGGTACGAGCTACCATGCTGTCGTGAAAGACTATACAACAAAAATCAGCCGATAAGGCATTCC
>AWOL01S0003185.1:109954-123130 GCA_000715115.1 Nicotiana otophora | reverse complement strand
CTTTGTGGGCCCCATAGAGAGCAGCTTGGCGCACTCTCACGAAAACGCGAATATCTCTCTATTCCGAGATCGTATCGACAAACGGTTTACTGCGTTGGAAACTAGACTCATAGATATTCAATTTGATAGGTATCTCACCCCATAATGCCAAGTACATTGGGAGAAAAATGCAGTAACATTTGACCTAAAGTTTAAGTAAAATTATAAACCTAAGTTGCGACAACTTTTATCGACTTTTGTTTCATAAGTCGCTTGACTTCAAAACTTATGATACGGATATTATATGATTCAAATACATTAAAACAAGACCTCTTGGGACAGTTAATCACCTCTAGTGTTACCCGAAAATACGGGTTACAACATCCTTGATTCGTTTAACTTNAGTTAATCACCTCTAGTGTTACTCGAAAATACGGGTTACAACATCCTTGATTCGTTTAACTTCTAATACTTGTTAACCACTCTTATACACCCTTGTATCGTTTAAGACCAAAAGGATTAACTTTTTATCATCTAAAAGATAATCTCTTCTTGAATTTACGTCGACTAACTTACGGCATGATCTAAGGTACGCGAATGTGGGTTGTAACATAGAGGGACTCCTGGCCATTCTACCAGCAGGGTTATATATTATGTGAAGGCTCGACATATGGTCGAGAAGGGGTGTCTAGCTTATTTGGCTTATGTCTGTGATTGTAGTACGGAGGTTCCTTCCATGGTTTCAGTACCAAATGTTAAGAAATTTCCAGAGGTGTTTCATGCAGATCTGCCGGGAATACCACCCGCCAGAGATATTGACTTTTGCATTGATTTGGTTTCGGACACTCAGCCTATTTCTAATCCGCCATACCGTATGGCCTCACCAGAGTTGAAATAGTTGAAGGAGCAATTGCATGATTTGCTTAATAAAGGCTTCATTAGACCTAGTGTCTCGCCCTGGGGTGCGCCTGTGTTGTTCGTGAAGAAGAAGGATGGATCGATGAGGATGTGCATAGTTTATCAGAAGTTGAACAAAGTCACCATCAAGAACAAGTATCCATTGCCAAGTATTGATGACTTATTTGATCAGCTTCAGGGTGCCAAGGTGTTTTCAAAGATTAATTTGAGGTCTGGCTACCATCAGTTGAGGATTCGGGCATCCGATGTCCCTAAAATAGCCTTTTGGACTCGGTATGAGCATTATGAGTTTCTAGTCATGTCATTTGGGTTGACAAATGCCCCAGAAACATTTATGGATTTGATGAACCGGGTGTTCAAGCCTTATCTGGATTCCTTTGTGATTGTGTTGATTGATGATATCTTGATTTACTCCCGCAGTCGAGAGGAGCACGAGCATCATCTTCGGATCGTTCTTTAGACTCTGAGAGACAGTCAGTTATATGCTAAGTTTTCAAAATGCGAGTTTTGGTTGAGCTCAATCGCTTTCTTGGGGCATGTTGTGTCGTCAAAGGGTATTCAGATGGATCCTAAGAAGATTGAGGTAGTTCAGAATTGGCCTAGACCCACTTCAGCTATGGAGATTCGGAGTTTCTTGGGATTGGCGGGTTATTACTGTTGGTTTGTGGAGGGGTTTTCATCTATAGCAGTCCCATTGACCTGGTTGACCTAGAAGGGTGCCCCATTCAGATGGTCAGACGAGTGTGAGGCAAGATTTTAGAAGCTCAAAACTGCTTTGACTACGGCGCCGATGTTGGTGTTGCCCACAGGTTCAAGGCCTTATACAGTATATTGTGACGCATCTCGTATTGGACTTAGTGCAGTATTGATGCAGGATGGCAGGGTGATTGCATATGCGTCGCGGCAGCCGAAGGTTCACGAGAAGAATTACCTTGTTCATGACTTAGCTAGCAGCCATTATTCAAGCGCTGAAGATTTGGAGGCACTATCTTTACGGTGTGTCGTCTGAGGTATTCACGGATAATCAGAGTTTGCAATACTTTTTCAAACAAAAGGAGCTCAATTTGAGGCAGAAGAGGTGGTTTGAGCTATTGAAAGATTATGATATCACCATCCTGTATCATCCCGGGAAGGCAAACGTGGTGGCCGATGCCTTAAGTAGGAAGTCCGTGAGTATGGGCAGCCTTGCATATATTCCAGTCGGTGATAGACCGCTTGCATTGGATGTTCAGGCTTTGGCCAATCACTTCGTGAGGTGGGATGTTTCTGAGCCCAGTCGTGTTCTAGCTTGTACAATCGTTCGGTCTTCGTTGTTTGAGTGTATCAGGGAGCGGCAGTATGATGACCCTAATTTGCTTGTCCTTAGGGACACAGTGCGGCAAGGTGATGCCAAGTAGGTTACAGTTGGAGATAATGGAGTTTTGAGGATGCAAGGTCATGTTTGTGTACCTAATGTGGATGGACTTCGTGAGTTGATTCTAGAAGAGGCCCACAGTTCCCGGTATTCTATTCATTCGGGTGCTGCCAAGATGTATCATGACTTGCGGTGACATTATTGGTGGAGGAGGATAAAGAAGGATATAGTTGCATATGTAGCTCGATGTCTAAATTGTCATCAAGTAAAGTACGAGCATCAAAGACCTGGTGGTATGCTTAAGAAGATAGAGATTCCTGAGTGGAAGTGGGAGCGTATCACTATGGATTTCGTTGTTGGACTCCCACAGACTCAGAGGAAGTTGGATGCAGTTTGGGTCATTGTTGATAGGCTGACCAAGTCAGCGCATTTCATTCCTGTGGCAGTTACCTATTCTTTAGAGCTGTTGGCAAAGATTTACATCTGCGAGATCATTCGTCTTCACGGTGTGCCTGTGTCTATCATTTCTGATCGAGGTACGCAGTTTACCTCGCACTTCTGGAGGGCAGTACATCGTGAGTTGGGCACGCAGGTTGAGTTGAGCACATCATTTCATCCTCAGATGGGCGGACAGTCCGAGCGCACTATTCAGGTATTGGAGGATATGCTCCGCATTTGTGTTATAGACTTCGGAGGTTCATTGGATCAGTTCTTGCCTCTTGCATAGTTTTCCTACAACAAATATTAGTCAAGCATCCAGGTGGCACCCTACGAGGCATTATATGGTCGAAGGTATGGATCTCTGGTTGGATGGTTTGAGCCGGGGGAGGCTCGGTTATTGGGTACAGATTTGGTGCAGGATGCCCTGGATAAGGTCAAGATTATTCTGGATAGACCTCACACAACTCAGTCCAGGAAAACGAGTTATGCCGACCATAGAGTTCATGATGTTGCATTCATGGTCGGAGAGCGGGTGTTGCTCCGGGTATCACCCATGAAGGGTGTGATGAGGTTTGGAAAGAAGGGCAAGTTTACCCCTAGGTATATTGAACCTTTTGAGATTCTTTAGAGAGTGGGTGAGGTGGATTACAAGCTTGCATTGCCACCCAGTTTATCATCAGTTCATCCGGTATTTCATGTGTCCATGCTCCGAAAGTATCACGACAATCCATCCCACGTGTTAGATTTCAACTCTGTCCAGTTGGACAAGGATTTGACCTATGAGGAGACGGTGGCTATTCTAGCCCGGCAGGTTCATCAGTTGAGATCGAAGCATTATCCTTCAGTTAGAGTGCAGTGGAGAGGTTAGCCCGTCGAGGCAGCTGCTTAGGAGTCCGAGTCGGACATGCGAAGTATATTTCTTTACCTTTTCACCAGCCCATGTACTTTTCTATGTCCGTTCGAGAACAAACGGTTGTTTTAGAGGTGGAGAATGTGATGGCCCGATAGGTCATCTCATGTTTTAGAACCCAATTCTGCGCTTTGAAGCCTTAGAAATCTCAGTTTTACCGTCCTCGATTTGCGTGCGCAGTCCAGACGTGTTTACGGAAAGCTTTTATGTTACAAACTGTGAAAATATGAAATATTTCTTTAAAAACCATTTGAGTTGACTTTGTCCAATATTTTGAGCAAACGGACACGAATTTCGTGTTTTAACGGTCCCGGTGGGTCCATATCGTGATTTGGGACTTGGGCGTATGCCTAGAATCGAATGCGGAAGTGCCTAGCCCGAGATATCAAGCTTTATTGAAATGTGAAAGCTAAAGGCTTAATGAATTTGAAATGTTTGACCCATAGTTGACTTTTTTGATATCAGATCTGTATTTTGGTTCTGGAACCCGGTATAGGTCCAATACCATATTTATGACTTTCCTGTCAAATTTGGTGAGAAACGGAGTTGGTTTGACGTGATTCGGACGTCCGATTGTGAAAATAGAAGTTTCAAAGTTTTCTTGAAATTTTATTTGGTTTGGTGTTCAATTCGTAGTTCTAGGTGTTATTTTGGCGATTTGATCACGCGAGCTAGTTTGTATGATGTTTTTAGACTTGTGTGCACTTTTGGTTTAGCGCCCCGAGGGCTCGGGTGAGTTTCAGATAGGCTACGAAGTGGAAATAGGATTTAGAACATTACTGGTATTTCCAGTTCTGGTGCAGGCCCCTGTTATCGCATTTGCGATACCAGGCATCGCATTTGTGAGCTACTCATCGCAAATGCGAAGAGTAGCTGGGCCACCTTATGTTCGCATTTGCGATGGGGACTGGGAGGGGAAATTCTTCGCATTTGCGATCATGGGGTCGCATTTGCGATCAGTCCAGTTCGCATTTGCAAACTATTCTTCGCATTTGCGAAGAAAGCAGGAATGCGGAGACCTTCTCATTTGCGATAGGTTCTTCGCATTTGCGGGGCTCCAGGTCGCAAATGTGACACCTGCGACTGATCAAAACTTGACTTATGGGATTTTTGGTTCATTCTTCAAATTTTCAAACTCAAGAACCCTAGAGGCGATTTTCCAAAGAAACTTTCTCCCCCAAAACATTGGTAAGTGATTCTAAACTAGTTTCTTTCAATCTTTCATTACTTTTCCTAAGATTTCAACCTAAAATATGGAGTTTTCATGGTGGAAATTGGGGGATTTCGGTAGAATTAGGGATTTTCGAAAAATAGGGATATAGACCTCAAATTGAGGTCAGATTCCAAAAGAAATTAAATAACCGGATTCGGTGGTGAATGGGTAATTGGGTGTTGGTCCAAATTTTGGGTTTGGACCAAGCGGGCCCGGGTGTTGAATTTTGTTAACTTTTTCAATAATGACCTAAATTGAATATTTTGTAATCGTGGGTAGTTCCTAAGTCTTAAATTGAATCGTTTGGTTGGTAATTTGCTAGAATCTATTGGTTCAGAGGCTTGTGTGAAAGGAAAAGTCGTGGTTGAGCTCTCAGTTTGGTCGTTGGAGCGAGGTAAGTGTTGTGTCTAACCTTGATTTGAGGGAATTAGAAACCCTCAGAATATGTGCTATGTGATTCCCATGTGAGCGGCGTATATGCGAGGTGACGAATTCTTATACGTCGCCGAATTATCTGTTTTCCCTGATTTACCGCTTTTACTTAATTATTTCCTTTCCTGTCTTAACTGTTATATGCTCTAAATGCTTTTCATGCTTAATTGCTACTTGTGATTCAATATCTTCTCTTGTTCACGATGTTAGTTATTCTGTAGCTTCATGATTCCCTGCTATTTCTTCAATTGACTTACTTGCACCTTCTAATTGTCAATTACTGGATTGGTCTCGCTGTGTAGTACTACTCGTGTAGATTTTCTATATTGTACGAGGTTTCCATTTGGTTCAGTTTGATATTTGTTGATCGTAAAGCTTATTGTGGTCTGGACTGTTGATTTGACTGTGCATTGAGTACATGGTACTGATATGGTGGGATCGGGCTGCACGCCACAAGAGGTGTAATAAGGGTGGATTGATGTGGTGGAATAAGGGTGAATTTGTATTATACGGTGGGATCGGGTGCACGCAGCAACCGGTGGAATAAGGGTGAAATTACATGGTGAAGTAAGGGTGAATTATGATACTGATATTGACATATGGTAGGATCGGGTTGCACACCATAGCATATATATATTATTTACTGTTGTTGATATCGTTATAGTGAAATAAGAGCGGATTTTGTGTTGTCTGGTAGGACAACAACAACCTATATGTTTCCATTTCTTGAGATGTGTTGGTTTTTTCTGTATTTGTATCTGAATTATTAAATATTGGTAATTCTGGATGACACTGGTTTATTCTTGAGGCTGTGGTTATTATTTTCAGTTGGCTGTTTAATTCTGTTCAGTATTCCCATTTTATGTAATTATTATATACTACATTCATGTTATAGTGTTGGTGACCCTCCTTAGCCTCGTCACAACTTCGTCGAGGTTGGGATCGACACTTACCAGTATATGGGGTTAGTTGTACTGATAATACACTCTGAAAACTATGCAGATTTTGGAGTCGGTCCCAGCGGCGGCTACTAGAGAGCTCGGATTGGACAGCCTACAAAGACTTGAGGTACAACTGCTCAGCGCCCGCAGCTCCTGAAGTCCCTGTCTTTATTTTTATTTAGTTGTGTATTTTCATTCAAACAACTTTGTATTTATTTCAGACCCTTGTATGTATTACTTTAGAAGCTCGTTCACTTGTGACACTGGGTTCAGGAATTTGTAGCAGATGTTTTTACGATTTGAGCTTCCACATTTATATTTAGATTATTGTAGTTAAATCAATTTTTCTTCATTAATTAAATTTAAATATTTAAAAAGAATAAATTGTTCTAACGTTGGCTTGCCTAGCAAGTGAAATGTTAGGCGCCAGCACGGTCCCGACGGTGGGAATTCCCGGTCGTGACAAAATTCAAAATCCAATTGAAACCAATAAACTCAAAGAAAGTTATGTATAGCCTAAAGACTGTTTGATGAATCAAACAACCAAAAATAGAGCCTAAAAGTCACAACAAGGATTGTTACTTCAATCATTTTTCATTTCAAACCACCAACATTTCATATTCTAAAGTGTAAATATGTTGGTACCAAACAAGCCACACGTTGGTTTATGGGCAAAAAGATCACACCCAATAATCACTTTATTCACTACTAGATACTGACCTAACTATTAAAAAACCTTGCTTAAAAGAGAAAAACTAAACAAGACTAATCCTTTAAGAAAGTTTTCACGCTATCCATCATAGGAAAAAATCACCGGGTTCGACACAAATTATTTTCTTGGAAAAGAACAGCGGCATAAAGAAAACCAAGGAGTTTAATTAACACCACTATAAGTAAAGAAAGTAACAAAATTAAAAGAATAAAAACTAGTGCTAACATTCTAGAAATAAACTACAAAATATCACCAATAAACTAAGAAAGTTAACTAATCTATCAAGTTCACACAATAGTCATGCTCCCTGAAATCGGTATCACTCGGAGCTAGAGGTGGAGGGAAATGTGAGCTCCAAATCCGCCTCATCATCTGAGTCATACGTACCACAAAATGAACTCAACTTTTGCATCATTTTTGTCAAGAATTTGCTCTTTTTTTTCTCATGCTCCTTGAACATTAACTTCTGCCTCTCAATCTTTCCTTGCCTCCAGATCATTTTCTCCAACCTGCTTTTGATTGTATTTTTCTCATTAACTACACCAGTCAAAGATGACCTGTCACCATTGTCACGACCCAAAATCCAACTAGTTGTGATGGCACGTAACCCAACCCGCTAGGTAAGACAATTTAACAATAATCCAATTTCAAATTAGATCTACTGAGAAAATAATGATAATATAACTAAACTCTTATACAGAGAATCCCGAAGAATCGGTAGTACAAATCATGAACTTCTAAGATTTAGCGTTTACAAAGCTAGTATGAAATAAATACATCATCTGTTTGAAATGTACATAAACAGATTTTTATAAATCTAAATCTACCATGATTAAGAGGAAACTACCACCAGAAACGCAGGTTCATCATCACAGACAACTTCCTCCATACACAATAATATCAGCTCCAAAATTTGCATGGAAGGTGTAGAAGTATAGTCTGAGTACAACTGACCCCATGTACTGAACAAGTAACAAACATAACCTTAGGTTAAAAGTACTGATGAGCTTGGACAACCGGTCAGAGTCCAACACCAACAGCCAAGAACAACTCACAACAATATAATGAAAACAGTACAAGTAATATTCAAAGATACAATGCTCATCTTGTTCATAGTTACGGAAAATAGGCATGCTTTTCAGGTATAATAATAAAACCCAAATCTTTCACCGAAATTACCAAAATGTGAGTATGTCGGGAAACTGTGATTTTTCCCAAAAACATTCAACAACGTATAAGATATTCCGTTATCAGATAGCATAAGAAAAGTACATCTTTATGCCTACATGTCTATGTGTATGAGACATCATGAATGTCACAATACCGTATAGCATGAGGAAATGCATCCCTATGCCTATATGACACGTATGCATGTCAAATGTAATGCACCACAGTGATAAACTCATGTGCTCATGCTCTCGGAGTATTCAACCTCACACAGCACCTCCCTATAACTCAACACTCTCAATCACTCACCACTCCCAATCACTCGGCACTCGCACTCGGCACTCACACTTATTAGGTACATACGCTCACTACTGGTATGTTAGACTCCGGAGGGGCGGATCCTGCCCAAGAGCTAATATAAGCCTATCATGTTATGCGGCGTCATGCAACTCGATCCTATCATGAATTAATAAAGCATGTTGCGGCGTGCAGCCCGATCCCATAAATATCATTCATAATCAAGCCCTCGGCCTAACTCAATCATCAATCTCTCAAGTCTCTCGGGCTCACAAATCTCATGCCAATCAGCCCAAACAATGATAACATGATGTGACGGCAAATGATAACAGAGACTGAGATATGATATGAAAATGAATGAATATGACTGAGTATGTAATTGTAATTTAAGAAAATAACTCAATGGCAGAAATGACCTCAGTGGGTCCCAACAGAATAAGTATATAGCCTAAACATGATTTCTAACATGGATCACAGCTCAATTACTCTAATACATAGGAATTTCATGGATAGAAACAAGATAGATATTTACACAGTACCACAGAATCAATTGAGTCATAGTTCACAAGGTGCACGCCCACACGCCCGTCACCTAGCATGTGTTTCACCTCAACACCAACACATAACACGTATATTCAGGGATTCATACGCTTAGCACCAAGTTTAGAAGTGTTACTTACATCGAACAAGCCGAATCTACTACCGAGGAAGCCAAAAAATACTCAAGAAATGCCATCCTGCGCGTATCGACCTCCGAACGGCTCGAAACTAGCCAAAAGAAACTTAAGAACATCAACGAATGCCAAAGTAAACCAACCCAATTGATAAAGGTCGAATCTTTAATCAAAAGCCCAAAGTCAACCAAAGAGTTAAACCTGAGGCCGGACCTCAGAACCAAACAAAACTCACAAAATCTGATAACTCATTCAAGTACGAGTTCAACCAGACTAGTTTCACTCAAATCCGACTCCGAATCGATGTTCAAAACTCAAAAATTCACTTTATGAAATTTTAGAGAAAAACCCTCAACTTCTCTTTTGAAATCATCAACCAAATGCCAAAAATGAAGATAAATTCATGAAATATAATCAAAACCGAGTAGAAACTACTTACCCCAATCCATTTGGTTAAAGTCGCCTAAAGAATCACCCAAATCCCAGATCCTCAATCAAAATATGACCAAATAAACAAACTCTCGATATTATATGCTTTTGCCCAGCTGTTTTACCTCATTTCCTATGCCAACAATCCTGAAAACTCACTTTTGATGCGTCCAATGGATTCCTCGTGAAATTCGAGTCAAGATAGGCTTTTGAATTACTCCATTTGACCTTATAATGAAGAAGATATGTTGGTTTCAATATTTGGAAATAGTGTAGATTTTAAAATACGCATTAAGTGAATTTCGTAATTAATCCGAAAAATCCGGTAACCTAATTCATAGTAAAATGACCATAAATTGCCTATACGATGTCTAAATTTGACAATTCTTTTTGCTATTGCTCTGTAATTACAATACGGATCTAATGCTTCAATCAAAACAGAATTTGGAGCTCATTTGATTAATATGGTACCATTTATGCATGAAGAAAAGACGTCGAAACATCAAAAAACGAGCGCAACACAACCCAAACCTATCTGAAACTGACGCGAGCTCCTCGGAACCTCGTCCAAACTTACCATAAAATCCATAACATAACACAGACTTACTCGAGGCCTCAAATCACGCATAATAACATCTAAACCACGAATCGCACCTCGAATTGAAATTAATGAACTTTTGAACTTTCAACTTCCAAAACTCGTGCTGAAACATATCAAATCAACTCGGAATGAACTCAAATTTTGCACACAAGTTACAAATGATGTAACGAACCTAATTCCAACTCCCATAACAACATTTCAAACCCGATATCATCAAAGTCATCTCTCGGTTAAACTTATGAACATTCCCAACCTTCAACTTCCAACGTTTGCCAATTAGTGCCGAAACTTTCTAGAAATATGATGACTTCCAAATCCACTACTAAAAAGTAAATGGACATGGTCGCATGCAATATAATTTACTGTGATGAGTCAAAATATCATCTTTAAATTTAATAAGTAATTCTATGTTCTAAGACCTCGAAATCACCATTTATTATTTCTCGACTTGCGTGCGCAGTCCGTACATTTTTTCCGAAAGTTTTTATGTGAAAAATGGATTAAAATGGGAAATAGTGCTTTAAAACTCAACTAAGATGACTTTGGTAAACATTTTGAGCAAACGGACCCGGATTAGTGTTTTAAAAATTGTGGTAGGTCCGTATCATGATTTGGGACTTGGGCGTATGCCCGGAAGCGAATTCAGAGGTCCCTAGCCCGAGTTATGGAATTTTGATGAAATATTAAAAGCTTGAAAGCTTAATGATTTCTAAGAAATTACTGATGTTGGATTTATTGATCTCGGGTCCGTATTTTTGTTCCGGAGCCCGGTATAGGTCCACTATAATATTTATGACTTGTCTGCCGAATTTGGCAAGAATCGGAGTTGATTTGACGTGATTCGGACGTCCGGTTGTAAAAATATAAGTTTTACAATTTTCTTGAAAACTTCCTTTGATTTGGTGTCCGATTCGTAGTTCTACGTGTTACTTTGGCAATTCGATCACGCGAGCAAGTTCATATGATGTTTTAGAACTCGTGTCCATGTTTGGTTTGGAGCCCCCAGGGCTCGGGTGAGTTTTGGATAGGCTACGAGAAGTTTTGGACTTTGAAAATCTGGTATTTTGCTGCAGCAGGTGTTCTGGCATGATCTTCTTCGTGTTCGCGAAGGTACTCTCGCGAACGCGAAGAGTAAACTGGGCAGCTGGATCTTTCTTCTTCACGAACACGAAGGCTTGGTCGCGAACACGAAGCGATGGGGGCATTACCCTTCGCGAACGCAACCATCTCCTCGCGAACGCGTAGTGTTAGGCACACCTGGGGGAGGGTCGATCATTCCTTCACCGCGAACGCAAGCTATGCCTCGCGAACGCAAAGGCCGACTCGCGAACGTGAAAGCCACGGGCTGCTACTCATTGCGAATGCGACAGGCCCTTCGCGAACGTAAAGAAGGCCTGACCCCTGTGACTTAAAACAGAAACAAAAACGGGATTTTTCCCATTTTTCACAAACCCTCAATTATAACTCGGCTTAGGGGCGATTTCAAAGGAGGTTTTCACGATTTCGGACTGGGTAAGTATTCTTTATCATATAGTGATTGTATTTCACAAATCCATGTCTATATTCATTATTTATTTCGGATTTAGATGGAAGAAATTGTACTTTTTGTAAAACTTTCCAAAAACGAAAAATTAAGATTTGAAGGTCCATTTGATTTCGGAATTAGATAAATTTGGTATGGTTGAAATCGTAACGGAACGGGTGTTCCGATTTCGCGAGTTTTTCTGGGATTTGAGACGTGGGTCCCACTGCCGAATATTTTAATGAATTTCAGATTTTTATCCAGAAAATTTGTAAATTCATATGGAATTAATTTCTATGATTAGTATTGAATATATTGAATTGTTTGTGAATAGATTTGAAGCTTTCAGAGGTAAATTTAAAACAAAAAGCTGTGGTTGAATAATGGATTGGAATTTGCAAAGCGAGGTAAGTGTCGGGGTTAACCTTGACTTGAGGGAATAGAACCCTTAAATTGTTTGTTATGTGAATTTCATGTAAACGACGTATAGGCGAGGTGACGAGTGTCTATATATCATCAAATTAATTGTTTGACTGCTTACTTGAAAAATCACAAATTATTTTTAATCATAAATTAATTATTATAATAATTGTTTCTCTCTTATTCTTTGCAAATATAAATTCTTGAATTCCTGCATTAATTGTTACATGCTATTTGAATTATGTGTCTTAATTTTTATTTGACATTTAGCATAATAAATATTAAAATGCCTATTTGTTCCCTGATTTCCATAATAATTTGCTATTTGTCATTGTTTGCTTCATAATTAAACCATAATTATTGTATGCTTGTTGTCTTGTAATTTTATATTAATTGTTACATTTATTGGGAAAATTTCTTCTATAAGAATTGGTAAATAAAAATGTTGGAGGAGCGGGTTGCACGCCGCAACATGATTGATTATAATGAATATATTGGAGGATCGGGTTGCACGCCGCAACAGACTTATTAAAAGTCTATATTGGAGGATCGGGTTGCACGCTGCAACAGACTTATTAAAAGTCTATATTGGAGGATCAGGTTGCACGCCGCAACAGACTTATTAAAAGTCAATATTGAAGGATCGGGTTGCACGCCGCAACAGACTTATTAAAAGTCAATAGTGGAGGATCGGGTTGCACGCCGCAACAAACTTGTTAAAAAGTTAATATTGGAGGATCGGGTTGCATGCCGCAACAGACTTGATTCAAATGAATATGTTGGAGGAGTGGGTTGCACGCCGCAACAGAACTAAATATGGATATATTGTGAGAGCGGGTTGCAAGCTACAACAGAAATAATGGAAATGATAATTGGTTATGACTGCCGAGTTACCTTCAATTATTATAAATGAATTACCTGATTTATTCCTATTATTATTGTTGTTACTAATATTGCGTACATGTTAATGTAAGTGAACCGCCTCTGCCTTGTCACTACTTCGTCGAGGTTAGGCTCAGCACTTACCAGTACATGGGGTCGGTTGTACTGATACTACACTCTGCACTTCTTGTGCAAATTTTGGAGTTGGTCCCAGCGGTGTACCATAGTTTTGCTCGGATTTCAGCTATCCGGAGGAGACTTGAGGTATAACTGCATGGCGTCCG
>AWOL01S0003185.1:94372-107187 GCA_000715115.1 Nicotiana otophora | reverse complement strand
GATGTCTCCCCAGAATCAGGCTCCAGCAACCCCGCCAGTTGGGGTAGTTCAGCCAGTTATTGCGGCACAGACCGGTGATAGGCCCGCCATGTCTTTTGAGGCCTTATTGAGACTCGGTAAGTTCACTAAGCTTTTTCCAGTTCACTTCAGTGGTACACTTTCTGAGGAGCCACAGGATTATCTTGAACGCTGCCATGAGGTGCTGCGGAATATGGGTATAGTTAAGAGCAATGGGGTTGATTTTGTTGTATTCCATTTCGCCAAGAGGTGGCGGGGAGATTACGCATTGACCCGACCAGTCGGATCACCTGCACTTACCTGGGAGCAGCTCTCTCAGCTATTTCTGGAGAAGTTCCTCCCTATCACACTGAGAGAGGAATTCCGTAAGCAATTCGAGCGTCTACAACAGGGCAGTATGACTGTTACTCAGTATGGGTCCCGTTTTACGGATTTGGCCTATCATTCTATCCTTTTACTACCTACGGAGGGAGAGATAGTGAGGAGGTTCATTGAGGGACTCACTCACCCTATCAGACTTCAGATGGATAAGGAGATCGGAAGTGAGATTTCTTTTCAGGCGGCTACTAATTTTGCATGGAGGATAGAAATGGTTCTTGCACAGGAAAGAGGATAGAGGTCCGATAAGAGGCCTCGTCAGTTCGGTGGTTACAGTGGTGCCTCGTCTGGAGGCCGGGGTAATTTTGGTAGGGATCATCCTCCAAGATCGTTTCATCCAGCACTTCATGTATCTCCCGGTGCTTCAGGGAGTCACGATCCTATTATGCCTTACTATGGGCAGCCAGTATTCAGTGCACATTCAACTCCTATCAGTGCACCACCACTCCAGAGTTACTACAGTGGTTATCCGGCCCATCTGGGTCAACTTCAGCTTTAGCAGCCACGGTATCAGGATGGGTATTGTGAGTGTGGGAACATTGGTCACATCATGAGGTATTGCCCAAGATTGGCGAGTAACAGATCTCGGCAAGATTCTCGTGCCATCATACCAGCACCGGTTGCTTTACCGCCTGCTCAGCCAGCTAGATGTTGGGGGTAAGGTAGTTAGAGGTAGAGGTCAGGCCATTAGAGGTGGAGGTCAGGCCATTAGAGGTGGAGTTCAGACCGTTAGAGGTGGAGGCCAGCCAGTTAGAGGCCGTCCCAGAGATGCAGTTCAGAGTGGTGGGGCCCAGCCCCAGTTTTATGCTTTTCCAGCTAGGCCTGAGGCTGAGTCATCTGATGCTGTGATCACAGGTATTATTCCAGTTTGCCATAGAGATGCTTTAGTTCTATTTGATCCAGGATCTACTTATTCCTATGTGCCCTCCTATTTTGCTTCATTTTTGGTTGTGCCTTGTGATTCTCTGAGTGCTTTTGTGTGTGTATCTACACCGGTGGGAGACTCTATGGTAGTAGATCATGTCGACCGTTCGTCTGTGGTTACTATTGGTAATCTTGAAACTAGTGTGTATCTTCTACTTCTTGATATGGTAAATTTTGATGTCATCTTGGGTATGGATTGGATGTCTCCTTATCATGCTATATTGGAGTGTCATGCCAAGACAGTGACCCTAGCTATGTCGGTGTTACCTCGATTAGAGTGGAAAGGAACTCCTGGCCATTCTGCCAGCAGGGTTATTTCTTATATGAAAGCTCAGCGTATGGTAGAGAAAGGATGTCTAGCCTATTTGGCTTATATTCGTGATCCCAGTGTGGATGTCCCTTCTATGGACTCAGTACTAGTTGTTCGTGAATTTTCAGAAGTATTTCCTGCAGATCTGTCGGGGATGCCACCCGACAGAGATATTGACTTTTGTATTGATTTGGCTCCGGGCACTCAGCCCATTTCTATTCTACCATACCGTATGGATCCGCCAGAGTTGAAAGAATTGAAAGAGCAGTTACAAGACTTGCTTGATCAGTGGTTCATTAGACCCAGTGTCTCGCCCTGGGGTGAACCAGCATTATTTGCAAAGAAGAAAGATGGCTCGATGCAAATGTGTATAGACTATCGACAGTTGAACAAGGCCAGTATCAAAAACAAATATCCGCTGCCAAGGATTGATGACTTATTTGATCAGCTTCAGGGTGCCAAGGTATTTTCGAAAATTGATTTGAGATCTGGTTACCATCAGTTGAAGATTAGGGCATCTGATGTCCCTAAGACAACTTTGCTGACTCGGTATGGGCATTACGAGTTCCTAGTGATGTCATTTGGGTTGACAAATGCTGCAGCATCATTTATGGATTTGATGAATCGAGTGTTCAAGCCTTATTTGGATTCTTTTGTGGTTGTATTCATTGATGATATCTTGATTTACTCCAGAAGTCCAGAGGAGCATGAGCAGCATCTTCGAAGTGTGCTTTACACCTTGAAGAATAATCAGTTATATGCCAAATTTTCAAAATGTGAGTTTTGGTTAGACTCAGTTGCTTTTTTGGGACATGTTGTATCGGCAGAAGGCATAAAGGTGGATCCTAAGAAGATTGAGGTTGTTCAGAATTGGCCTAGACCTACTTCGGTTAGAGAGATCCGGAGTTTCCTAGGTTTGGCAGGTTATTATCGTCGGTTTGTGGAAGTGTTTTCATCTATAGCAAGCCCATTGACCAGATTGACCCAGAAAGATGTCCCATTCAGATGGTCAGACGAGTGTGAGTTGAGCTTTCAGAAGCTCAATACCGCTTTGACTACGGTGCCAGTGTTGTTATTACCCAAAGGATCAGGATCGTATACGGTATATTGTGACGCATCTCACATTGGGCTTGGTGCAGTATTAATGCAAGATGGCAAGGTAATTGCATATGCATCACGACAGTTGAAAGTACACGAGAAGAATTATCCTGTTCATGACTTAGAATTGGCAGCCATTGTTCATGCGCTGAAGATTTGGAGGCATTACCTCTACGGTGTCTCGTGTGAGGTATTTACTGATCATCATAGCCTCCAGTATCTCTTCAAACAAAAAGATCTTAATTTGAGGCAGAGAAGATAGTTGGAGTTGTTGAAAAACTATGATATCACCATTTTGTATCACCCCGGAAAGGCCAATGTGGTGGCCGATGCTTTGAGTAGAAAGGCTGTGAGTATGGGCAGTCTTGCGTATATTCCGGTTGGTAAGAGGCCATTAGCTGCAGATGTTCTGACTTTGGCTAATCAGTTCGTGAGGTTAGATGTTTCAGAACCCAGTCGGGTTCTAGCTTGTACAGTCGCTCGGTCTTCTTTATATGAGCGCATCAGAGAGAGGCAGTATGATGTTCCTCATTTACTTGTCCTTAAGGACACGGTGCGGCACGGTGATGCCAGACAGGTTGCTACGGGGGAAGATGGAGTTCTACGAATGCAGGGCCGTGTTTGTGTGCCTAATGTGGATGGGCTTCGTGAATTTATTTTTGAAGAGGCACACAATTCCAGGTATTCTATTCATCCAGGTACCGCTAAAATGTATCAAGATTTGCGGCAACATTATTGGTGGAGGAGAATGAAAAAGGATATAGTTGCACATGTAGCTCGGTGTCTGAATTGTCAGCAAGTTAAGTACGAGCATCAAAGACCTGGTGGTTCGCTTCAGAAGTTAGAAATTCCTGAGTGGAAGTGGGAGCGTATCACTATGGATTTTGTCGTTGGGTTCCCACGGACACAGAGAAAATTTGACGCAGTTTGGGTCATTATGGACAGGTTGACCAACTCAGCCCATTTCATTCCAGAGGCAGTTACCTATTCTTCAGAGAGGTTAGCTGAAATTTACATTCGTGAGATTGTCCGCCTTCATAGTGTGCCCGTGTCTATTATTTCAGATCGAGGCACGCAGTTTACCTCACATTTTTGGAGGGCTGTACAGCGTGAGTTAGGCATGTGGGTGGAGTTGAGTACAACATTTCATCCACAGACAAACGGACAGTCAGAGCGCACTATTCAGATATTGAAAGATATGCTTCGCGCTTGTGTTATAGACGTTGGAGGTACTTGGGATCATTTCTTACCACTTGCGGAGTTTGCTTATAATAATATCTACCAGTCGAGCATTGAGATGGCTCCATATGAGGCATTATACGGAAGGCGATGCCGATCACCAGTTGGTTGATTTAAACCGGGACAGGCTCAGTTGTTGGGTACCGATTTGGTACAGGATGCCTTGGATAAGGTCAAGATTATTCAGGATCGACTTCGCACAGCTCAATCTAGTCAAAAGAGTTATGCCGGCCGTAAAGTTCGTGATATTGCATTCATGGTTGGAGAACGAATATTGCTCCGGGTTTCACCTATGAAAGGTGTAATGAGGTTCGGAAAGAAGGGCAAGTTGAGCCCTAGGTATAGCGGACCCTTTGAAATTCTTGAAAGGGTGGGTGAAGTAGCCTACAGGCTTGCATTACCACCTAGTTTATTAGTGGTTCATCTGGTGTTCCATGTGTCTATGCTCCGGAAATATCATGGTGATCCGTCCCATGTGTTAGATTTTAGCTAAGTCCAATTGGACAAAGATTTGACTTACGAGGAGGAGCTGGTGGCTATTCTAGCCCGGCAGGTCCGACAATTGAGGTCTAAGAAATATCCTTCAGTTCGGGTGCAATGGAGAGGTCAGTCGGTAGAGGCATCTACCTGGGAGTCCAAGTCGGACATGCGGAGTAAATATCCACACCTTTTCTCCAGCTCAGTTACTTTTTTCTAACTCCGTTCGAGGATGAACGTTTGTTTTAGAGGTGGAGAATGTGATGACCCAAAATGTCATCTTTAAATTTAATAAGTAATTCTGTGTTCTAAGATCTCGAAAAGCACCATTTATCATTCCTCGACTTGGTGCGCAGTCCGTACATTTCTCCGAAAAGTTTTTATGTGAAAAATGGATTAAAATGGGAAATAGAGTTTTAAAACTCAACTAAGTTTACTTTGGTCAACATTTTGGGCAAACGGACCCGGATCAGTGTTTTCAAAATTTTCCTAGGTCAGTATCGTGATTTTGGACTTGGGCGTATGCCCATAATCGAATTCCGAGGTCCCTAACCCGAGTTATGGAATTTTGATGAAATATTAAAAGCTTGATAGCTTAATGATTTCTAAGCAATTACTGATGTTGGATTTATTGACCTCGGGTCCGTATTTTGGTTCCGGAGCCTGGAATAAGTCCACTATAATATTTATGACTTGTCTGCCGAATTTGGCGAGAATCGGAGTTGATTTAACGTGATTCGGACGTCCTGTTGTAAAAATATAAGTTTTAATGTTTTCTTGAAAACTTCCTTTGATTTGGTGTTCGATTCATAGTTCTAGGTGTTATTTTGGCGATTCGATCGCGCGAGCAAGTTCATATGATGTTTTAGAACTTGTGTGCATATTTTGTTTTGATCCCCGAGGGCTCGGGTGAGTTTCGGATAGGTTACGGGATGTTTTGGACTTTGAAAATCTGGTATTTTGTTGCAACATGTGTTCTGGCATGTTCTTCATCGCGTTGGCGAAGGTGCTCTCATGAATGCGAAGAGTAAACTGGGCTGCTGGATCTTTCTTCTTCGCGAACGCGAAGGCTTGGTCGCGAACGCGAAGCGATGGGGGAATTACGCTTTGCAAACGCGACCATCTCCTCGCGAACGCGTAGTGTTAGGCACACCTGGGGGAGGGTCGATCATTAGTTTAGCGCGAACGCGAGCTATGCCTCGCGAACGCGAAGGCCAGGGGGAAACCTTCACGAATGTGAAAGCCACAGGCTGCTACTCATAGCGAACGCGATAGGTCCTTCGCGAACGCGACAGGCCCTTCGCGAACGCGAAGAACGCCTGACCCCTGTGACTTAAAACAGAACCAAAAACGGGATTTTTCCCATTTTTCACAAACCCTCAATTATAACTCGGCTTAGGGGGGATTTCAAAGGAGTTGTTCACGATTCGGGACCGGGTGAGTGTTCTTTATCATATAGTGATTGTATTTCACAAATCCATGTCTATATTCATCATTTATGTCAGTTTTAGATCGAAGAAATTGGAATTTTTGTAAAACTTTCCAAAAACGAAAAATTAAGATTTAAAGGTTCATTTGATATCGGAATTAGACAAATTTGGTACGGTTGAACTCATATCGGAATGGGTGTTCGGATTTCGCAAGTTTTTTTAGGATTTGAGATTTGGGTCCCACTGTCGAATATTTTAATAAATGTTTGATTTTTATCCGGAAAATTTGTAAATTCATATGGAATTAATTCCTATGATTAGTATTGAATATATTGAATTAGTTGTGAATAGATTTGAAGCTTTCGGAGGCAAATTTAAAAGGAAAAGCTGTGGTTGAATAATTTATTGGAATTTGCAAAGCGAGGTAAGTGTCGAGGGTTAACCTTGACTTGAGGGAATAGAACCCTTAAATTGCTTGTTATGTGAATTGCATGTAAACGACGTATAGGCGAGGTGACGAGTGTTTATACGTCGTCAAATTAATTGTTTGCCTGCTTACTTGAAAAATCACAAATTATTTTTAATCATGAATTAATTATTATAATAATTGTTTCTCTCTTATTCTTTGCAAATATAAATTCTTGAATTCCTGCATTAAGTGTTACATGCTATTTGAATTATGTGCCTTAATTGTTATTTAACATTTAGCATAATAAATATTAAACTGCCTATGTGCTCCCTGATTTCCATAATAATTTGCTATTTGTCATTGTTTGCTTCATACTTTAACCATAATTATTGTATGCTTGTTGTTTTGTAATTTTATATTATTGTTATAGTTATTGGAAAAATTTCTTCTATAAGAATTGGTATATGAAAATGTCGGAGGAGGGGGTTGCACGCCGAAACATGATTAATTATAATGAATATATTGGTGGATCGGGTTGNAGGTAAGTGTCGGGGTTAACCTTGACTTGAGGGAATAGAACCCTTAAATTGCTTGTTATGTGAATTGCATGTAAACGACGTATAGGCGAGGTGACGAGTGTTTATACGTCGTCAAATTAATTGTTTGCCTGCTTACTTGAAAAATCACAAATTATTTTTAATCATGAATTAATTATTATAATAATTGTTTCTCTCTTATTCTTTGCAAATATAAATTCTTGAATTCCTGCATTAAGTGTTACATGCTATTTGAATTATGTGCCTTAATTGTTATTTAACATTTAGCATAATAAATATTAAACTGCCTATGTGCTCCCTGATTTCCATAATAATTTGCTATTTGTCATTGTTTGCTTCATACTTTAACCATAATTATTGTATGCTTGTTGTTTTGTAATTTTATATTATTGTTATAGTTATTGGAAAAATTTCTTCTATAAGAATTGGTATATGAAAATGTCGGAGGAGGGGGTTGCACGCCGAAACATGATTAATTATAATGAATATATTGGTGGATCGGGTTGCACACGGCAACAGACTTATTAAAAGTCTATATTGGAGGATCGGGTTGCACGCCGCAACAGACTTATTAAAAGTCAATATTGGAGGATCGGGTTGCACGCCGCAACAGACTTGTTAAAAAGTTAATATTGGAGGATCGGGTTGCACGCCGCAAAAGACTTGATTAAAATGAGTATGTTGGAGTAGCAGGTGGCACGCCGTAACAGAACTAAATGCGGATATATTGTGAGAGTGGGTTGCACGCTGCAATAGCAATAATGAAAATGATAATTGGTTATGACTGTTGAGTTGTCTTTAATTATTATAAATGAATTACCTGATTTATTCCTATTATTGTTGTTGTTACTAATATTGCGTACATGTTAATGTAAGTGAACCGCCTTAGCCTCGTCACTACTTCGTAGAGATTAGGCTCAGCACTTACCAGTACATGGGGTCGGTTGTACTGATACTACACTTTGCACTTCTTGTGCAGATTTTGGAGTTGGTCCCAGCAGCGTACCATAGACTTGCTCGAATTTCAGCTATCAGAGGAGACTTGAGGTATAACTGCATGGCGTTCGCAGTTCTGAAGTCCCCGTCTATTGTACTTTAGTTGTGTGTTTATTTCCAGACAGCTTTATTTTATTCACACCTTTATTTGTATTTATTCTAGAAGCTCGTGCACTTGTGACACCAATTCTGGGATGGTATTTAGACACCGTTATTATTATGGATTATTTCAAAATTGCTTCCCCATTTGCTTCCTTGTTATTAATAAATTTAATAATTATTTTAACGTTGGCTTGCCTAGCAAGTAAAATGTTAGGTGCCATCACGGTACGAAGGTGGGAAATTCGGGTCGTGACATTTACCCAACTATGGGTCGGGGTCAAATGACACAGAGAACAATATGTAGGCGATTCGACGTGCAAGAGAATTATCACTTGTTATGCTAAGCCAAACACTTAAAGGGTGATTGTGAAAATAATATAGCTAAATGCAGAAATATAAACAAACATAGAAATCAAGTAAAATGATCAATGGCTACAACCATGGATGCATTGGGAGTTACACTCTGTCACACCCCAAAACTGAGGAGCGCGACCGGCGCTCAACCGAGTGAACCCGACCGAGCAAGCCTGTTAGATTCCTTCTACCCAAACTCATTCATGAATAAAGAGAATATATGTTTTCCTTAATTAAACAATAAAGTGGTCATGTCTGCAATTACCAATTTCTTACCATAAGTTTCACCATTTTTAAAGTCTCAAATGGACAAGTAATACAACCACAACATAGCATAGTTTGTCTTTCTCAGCACCAATACACAACCCACACTAAGTCTACGGAGCCTCTATAGATAAAGAAGAGTACAATGATAATGTCGGCAACAAGGCCCTGGCTATACCTCAAACAAAATACACAAAGTATAAAAGATTCATGGCCCCGGAATGAAGTGGGGCTCACCAAGTCAGCTGGGAAGAAGGTGCAGTGCTATCACTGACCAATATCTCCTGCTGTGGAACCACCTGCATCAATTGAAAGATGCAGCGCCCCCGGCAAAAGAGACGTTAGTACTGTCGAATAGCACTACTATGTATAACTAAACACCCTCTCAATATAATGACAAATAATACAAATAAGATTATCATAATATCAATGAAAGCCTTAATTAACATCAAACCTCAATTTAGGATGAAGACAGTGTTCAAATTAATTTCCATACTTCACATAGGGAGATGTTTAGTATCGATATACCATTGTCCACAATACCAGTGCCATTATTCACCATACCAATACCACTATTCACAATACCATTATTCACAAAACCAGTACCATTATTCACCATACCAATACCACTATTCACAATACCATTATTCACAAAACTAGTACCACCGCACTCTTAGCACGAAGTCCGATCACGACCCAATGGACTAGGCTATCTCAGTAGAGACATCAACCATAATTTCTATCAATATCAATACCACCGTCTTTAACACAGAGTCCGATCACGACTCGATCGACTAGGCTATCCATTAGGGACATCGACCACAATCACAATTGCAATTACACTTTNTAATTACAATTTCCAGCACAATCACCACCATATGTGCGACATGGTGTCCGATCATGACCCGATCGGCTGGGCTGTCTTATTTGAGACATCAACCGTTTTATATCAATCATCGCATCTCATAATACTTTTACATCTTTTCATTTCATTGGCACTAGTGGCCATAATTATAAGATCATTCTTGGCACGTTGGCCATATTCAGTATTTCATGCTCACATTATCAATTTCAAATATCATCCTCATCATCAACAATAAACACAATTCAAATCAAAGTGTGTAGTACACATGTGAGCAATTTAGAGTCTAATGCACATAGAGATATTTCACAAAATGTGGCATAATAGCCTTCATTTGAACTTGACTTAAAGTCAAAACATTATTAATGCACATCCCATATTTTAACACATCCTCAATTGGTAACATATCACGAATAGAGTATTTGGGATGCTTGTTGAATATATATCTTTCAACCCAATCTTACTCGGAATAACCAATTTCATAATGAATCACTCGGGACTTATATAATTTACATGAATATCGTGGGATTCAATTCTAAGAGAAGAGT
Source organism: Nicotiana otophora (assembly GCA_000715115.1). Classification (NCBI taxonomy): domain Eukaryota; kingdom Viridiplantae; phylum Streptophyta; class Magnoliopsida; order Solanales; family Solanaceae; genus Nicotiana; species Nicotiana otophora. The sequence goes on along the minus strand of AWOL01S0003185.1, from coordinate 97,221 downwards.
TTAGCCAACATACCTCACTTGAGCTTCTTTACACTCTAAATGTTCCGGAATTCTTAGCAACATCAATCTAGTGTAGAAATATAACAAATTTAATCAAAATTAGGAAGATTATCATGGTTCGAGCTCATTTGAGCATTTTATCAAACACTAAGTGTGCATTAAGGTTCCAAGGTCCTTTTATGCAGAATTCCATCATCCCACAAACCAATCTTTACTATTTTTAGCTCAAAAATCTTCCTACACCCTTTGATAACATATGCATGTAAAATAAACAACTCTCATACCCAAAAATTATCTTTCTAGTTACCCATTTTCAGAAAATTTCAAAATTAGGGTTTTGGGTGTAGAATCTTACCTCTAGGATGAAGACCTAGTGAGCTTCCTTTCTTAATCTTCCAAAACTTGAGCAAGAATTGATGAAAAATTATTGAAGAACTCCTTCTCACTCTAGGGCACTCTCTCTCACTCTAAAATATCAGATTATGTCTCAAAAATAGTCCAAATAGTGTATTTAACGAAATAGGGTCGGGTTTTAAAAACCCAAAAATGGAGCTCCGGAACAAGATATACGATCGCATAACCGATATGCAGTATAATTGGTTACAAAGTAGCCAAAAGAACTGTCTGTGTATGCGGTCACTATGCGGTCCGCATAACTGTTATGCGGTCGCATAATGCACCGCATAACAACTATGCGGTGGCATAGTCGACCGCATAGTTGCTTCCAACTGACCCAATTAACTGCCTCACTCTTCGACCATTATGCGGTCCGCAGAGTGGTTCTGCGGTCGCATAATGGACCGCAGAAATGCACTTTTCCGCCAAATATTTTCATTTACTTTTCGGTGCATTGTTCAATACAAAAAGTTCGAGTCGCGGTGAGCTTGCGAGCTGCTAAGAATTTCTACAATCCTCAAACATGTAAGCCTAGTCCGGCACCATGAAACATTATTTTCGTTGCAAACTTTACCGGGCTTTACACTTAAGTACTTCAAAATTTTCCGGGGTATTACACACTCAAGTAACGATCCAATGTATTTCATGATTTTACAAATATGAGCGAGTTTATGTTAATCAGCCTAGGGTAATAATTCTATATTAGCTTCTTCCAAAGACTAACAAGACTTCCTAATTGAATTATCCCTAAAACAATTAAGAGATTAAGCTCACCTGAATATGGCTTCAAGTAGTTAAATCCTATCCCTAGGTAGAATCTATAAAGTGAGGGTTAACACCTCATGTTCTTGTTAATTAATCTTTCCCAACCACAAATTAGCTTTTCCAAAATTAATTCAAAGTGAATGGGCGAGTCCTAGGGTTAGGTAATCCCTTTGGAAACATTAACGAACAAGAATGATTAAAGAAATAATAGCTCACTTCATAATAAATAAAAATCGTTCAATACATAAGCACAACAAGATATTTAATCCACACTTTAAATATGAATATTCCCATAAATAAGATTCAAGTGTTGGAAAAAATACTACACACTTAGATATTCCATACAAAGCAAGGAAATGAAGAAATGAACATAAATGGTTAAGCAATTCTCAACCAAAAACTTCAAATCTTCAAGACCTAAATGTGTGTGCAAGAACCCTAGCTCCAAAACTTGTGTTCTCTAGTCAAGAGACTGAAAATTAGTCAAAGATTTGATAAAGATGCCAAATATGCCAAGGATGTCCAGGGTTGGCCAAAGATGTGTTTCCAATAAGCTAGGGCGTGTATTAAATGGTTTAGGAGTCAAAAACGTGAAATTCTAGAATTGTCCAGTTTTTCCGTCCATTTCTTCTTCGCGTTCGCGATCATATCTTTACGTTCGCGAAGGGTTGGTTTCTTGCTGCTTCGCATTCGCATTACGCCTTCGCATTCGCGAAGGGTAATCCACTGGGCAGATTTTCATTGTTCATTTTAGCTCCTTTTTGACTTGTTTTCACTTGGTTTCTTCACGATCACTTCTAGATCACATAAAACCTGTAAAATAGAAGTAAGTGACATTAAACACATGATTTTATCAATCAAACATAGCAAAACTTTAAGATTAAAGACGAGATAATTTGGTAAAATACCCACTTATCAAACCCCCCAAACTTAAACTATTACTTTTCCTCAAGTAATCAAAGCACAAAATCTCCTTCCAAGTATTTAACTCAATCGTGCATCAATATCATACCAAGTCAAAAAGTCTACTTTAAGCACAAACATATGACTTTAATTGGTACCAACAATTAATCCAAGGCATATGAATGACCAACAACTTCTTAAGAATATCATTTCATTTCAAGTGCCCAAACGCCAAGTTAGTCAAAATAGCAATCAAGTCATGGCACTAAAGCTTTAAAATTTGCCTATTTGTCATAAAATGACTTTTGTTTTGTTCATTTCTTTTCAATTGGAAAATGGAAAAAATTAACAACTCAAATCTCAATGTGCCCTCACAAGCAAGAGAGAATCCCACACTCATAAATTATAATCAAAACATAAATGGGATATCAAGTGGAAAGAATTAACTCTCTCTCACAAAGATGTTCAAATGCAGCCAAGTAGTACTATATTCTTTCGCTTCATGTATTTCTCCACTAATATAGACACACTTAGTTCAAAATCAATTAGGACTTAAAGGGTTGTAGTGTACACTTAAAGGGTTGTAGTATAAAACCTCCCTAAGTACTATAATTTTTCAACAATCAAAGTACACTTCCTTAAACAACTTTTCCACCCTTTCTTCATTTTTCATTTTATCACCTACTCTTCCATTTATTCATAATTCTTTATTTTTCCTTCCTTTTTCTTCTTTCTTGTATATATATATATATATATATATATATATATATATATATATATATATA
>AWOL01S0003185.1:64912-92514 GCA_000715115.1 Nicotiana otophora | reverse complement strand
TTCTTGTATATATATATATATATATATATATATATATATATATATATATATATATATATATATATCTTTTTATTCTTTCACCTTATAAACTACTTCTACATCATAACTTTTCCAACCGTCACCCCCCAAACTTAGGCTTTTAGCCTATGTTCACACATTCAAAGCACTTAGGGAGGTGGGATGCCAAAAGATAGATCAATAAAGAACAAAAGGTCAAAGATTGTAACATGGTTGCCAAAGAAAAGGTTAAAGGCTCAAAAGAGGTTGAATAGGAAAAATATTCAAGGGTAGGAAATTTAAGGCAAAACAACAATCCAAGTAAGGCCTAACATCATTTTTCAAACCAAGTTAGTCTAGGATTTCGCCTTGAAGCACATTCCGGGCAAGTTCTAGACTACAAATCATGCAAAAGAACTCACAACAACCCTCACCACACACAGCACACACGAATTCAAGTGAAATATGTATCCAAAACCCAATTAAATTAAATGAACTACAAAAAATCACTCATAGCCTAAAAAGACTATTTGATGAATCAAAGAGACAAAAATTGAATCAAATCCGAACATACGTCCAAGTCCAAAACACCATCCGGACCTACTGGAACCATCAAAACTTGGATCCGAGGTTAAATACTAAAAAGTCAAACTTGGTCAACTCTTCTAACTTAATGCTTCCTAGTTAAGAATCATTCTTCCAAATCAATTCCGAATCACCTGAAAACCAAAATTGAAGATTCACACAAGGCATAATACATCATACGAAGATACTCAAGACTTGAAATTATTGAACGTAACGCAAATGTTCAAAACGACCGGTCGACTCGTTACATTCTCTTCCACTTAAATATACGTTTGTCCTTGAACGTGCCAAGAGTCGCTCCTAAGCCATCAAATCGCCGTGTAACCTTACCATGAACATACCCGGGGGTGATCCCACATCACCCAATCCGAACAAGCCTGACAGTACAACATAACTGAAGATCGTTAATTCAACCTTAGCCCATAAACCTTGGAACCCAATTTCCAACATCCAGAATTCCTTACAAGACGCGAATCTCGCATCTATATTCGGTATACGTCTGAACAAGCTATATCAAGCCATAACCATAACTCAAGATGTAATCACATGATATACCACATAACTTGCATACTCGTAGCAATAATATTTTATCACAATAGCAGCTAAACAACCAACCCGGTACCAAAACAATCCTCATATCACATAAAACCTCGTTCAAAACCTTCATACACTGTCGATGATGAAAGAAACACGTAGAAACTAATAACCACTCATCAGAACAACAAGTGATGGAGCTCTCTCTCATCCGACAAAATCCAAAGCCAAATTCTAAGCCGACTTCTGGTATTGTTCTTCATAACATACCGTAATCAAATCTGATAGTACCCATTCTAGGTCCAATGACCTCATCTCATCAGACACAACTATTCTATTGACATGCCATACTAATACAACCTAAGCCACAAACCGCGCAATCCGTGCACCAATAGGCAACAATTCCAATGTACCCAAACATGAAAAAAAATGAATCAAATGAGAGATCCGTCTCGCAGGCTCAACAGGTGCCACCACAAACGCAATGCTATGAACCAATCACATATAGTTGAACCAAGACACGCGAATCTAACACAAAAGATCATATTCCAACATACTCCGCTGCAACGCGTGACCCCATCCAAACATCGGTCCATATAAAAACCCACCCACAGTAAATGATTAATAACAGACTTGGAATACGAATTAGATCAAAAAGGCCATCATTGGGGCAAATGACGCAATAGCTTTGGTTAGAGCAAAGCCCAAAATGGCATAACCAAATAATTGTTTTGCCAACGATGGATTTCGCGCCACAGAATGAATTGAGGAAATAAGGACGTTTCCAATTCCGATAGCATCTCCTGCTGAAGCAATTGTAGGAGCTCCCGCACCCATTGATTTTTCACCTTCTAACATCTCGAGTTTAGAATTCTCCTCACGCTTTTTCCATCACGATTTTCTCTTCGATAACACTCGCCTCGTTGATTCTTCCCCTCCTTCTTTTTATCCTGGACATTGAGATGTTCATGAAAAGCCTTCTAGAGATAGTTTTCCCTGAGTTAGGATACGGAGTTGGAAGAGAATGCCAATATATTAGTTCATCTTCATCAAAGGCCAAGATTTCTATGAATTCTATTATTTTGTATCTCTTTGCTTCTGAGGCAGTTTCAAGTTTAAGTCTCGAGCCTCAGTGCTCAAAATCAAAAACCATAAGCAAGTCAAAAACAACCACATAATGTGCATGACCATAATCATAAAAAAACTGATAGCACAATATACCATCAATAGGAAAGACCATAATCATGGCGCAACCAGCCAATCAACACCTCAATAACCATCTCGCTCGAAGTAAAAACACATCTCGAGTGCGTATAACCAACAAATCACAACCCATTATAGCATAGAAGAGTAACACATAGAACATATCAAAATGCGAACAAGCTCAACTCCAACTGAATGACACACCCCTCAACAATAATAGTGTCGAGTCAACAAATCCAACCCGGTGTAGAATACACATCCTCATTGGCCTACGCATGGACCCCCAAATCAACTCCGGTCACCCATAGATAAATAAATAACCGTCCAAAAGTACTCAATGGACTAACCATAACACCTACTATTAGAAATATGACTTTGTGCATGTGTTCATAGTCCGCAACCAAGAACAATCTGCCTCTGAGACTCCAGTCTCCAAACCACCAGAATATAAAAGAATCACCAGATCTGATCCCATCTCCACCACTCAAAAGGACTGACACATCCTTCATATATAATCATTCTACAAGACATTCTTCCATGGAAATCTACACCTAAAACATGGATTGTTAAACTGAAATTTGGGGGTTTTGTTTACAATTTTAGGAAGTGTAAATTGAAAATTTGGGACTCGATTGGACTCACTTTTGGAATCTTATCACATATTTGGACTCATCGAGTTATGGGTAGTCGGGATCTACCCCTTAACTCGAGCTTTGACCGTGTGGGTATGTGTTGACTTTTATTGACTTTTGGGGATTTGATTAAAGGTTCGAGCTTTATTATTTGAAATTGATTTATATGGCTTTGTTTGACGTTATTGGGTTGTATTGACTAGATCCGACCTATTTGAAGTTGGATTTGGATGATTTGACGATTTTTGGTTGATTTGTAGCTACAAAGTGTAAATATGTTTCTTGGCCAACCTTGTTAAGAGGGAAATCACCTAGGACTGCCTTGATTGATATGTGTTTAAGGTAATGGGAATGGTGTATATGCAAGGTGGAGAGCGCATATGCATGTACCGTGTTTATATTATGTTCGAGGTAGAATTGAGATACTTTATATCTCATTTTTATTATGTACTCATCTTGATTCATGATTTATTTGGCTTATATGACTACGTTGCTCTCTTATTCTTGTTAGAGATCATGCCTAGGTTTATAATTATTTGTGAAGGCATGGGAGCTTACTATTGATATGTTGAATCGATTGAATCATCCATAGTCATATAGAAATTCCATGAGCACTTATCCACATGATAATTATGAAGTTCATGAGCACTTTTATCTATAATACATGGGCATATGCATATGTATTGTATTTGGATACTTGATTTGGACTACAACTTGTGGCATGAGAGGTAAGGTCGTGCAAATGAATTATAGTTATGAAATACTAGAAATGATGAACGAATATTTGATTATGAGTGAGCTAGCAAGCTATTTTTGAGCTTGGATAAGGATTTGTCCCTCTAGAGTCAGATGATAACTCATGTAAGCTTGGTCGATACATGGGTTGTGTATCGGTCGATACATGAATTGTATATTGGGTTCCAGTAATACATGGATTTTATATTAGGTTCTAGTGATACATGGATTGTGTATCGAGGTGTATGGATCGTGTACCGGTTATGGCTAATAATAGAGTTTGAGTATGAATAGATATCCCTAGTTCATTTAGCAGTATGCTTCTACATGCTAACTATTGCATGTTACTTATATATACTAATTAGGAGCCTCGACCCCGTTGATTTACGCATACCATCTTTAAATGCCCTATCTAAGTAGCGTTATGATTATCTCTTATAATTGAAAAGCGTTCTTTATACATTTTGGTTGTGTTACATATTTAATACTTGTTGCTCATGAGAGTATTTACAGTTTCAGTATTGAGATTTGTTAGTTACATCTGTGTTGTAAGTATCTTGATGCCCATAGCCTCTCCACTACTTCTTTGAGGTTATACTTGATACTTGATGGGTACTGATTATGATGTACTCTTACTAAGCTTATGAACATCTTTTTGTGCATATCCTTAGGTGTGTTCTAGGACATCCATTCGTGGAGACAAGGTGTTTTCTCAAAGACTAAGGGTGAGCTACACTCTATGAATTCATTTCGTAGTGCCCGAGACCCTATCCATTTATTATATCCTATATATTTGCATTAGCTCAGACAATGTTGATCAAGTATTCAGACTTGTAATTATTTAGTAGTTGCTCATGTACTTGTGCCACCTAGTCCTTGGGGGTTGTACTGTTCTGGTCATATTTGGGCCACGTTATGATTGTATTAGATATTATGTTGTTTTGAGATTGATCATGTCTTTATTTATGATATGACTCTATTAATTAAAGGAATCTGAATTATATTCTATTGATGGTGAATTGGCTTGCTTAGCAAGTATGACTAGGCGCCTTCGTAGCCTAAGGTGGAATTTTTGGATCGTGACACCTTTCTTATTCTCCCTTCTATCAATAGTGTAGTTTGTAAGAGAGTAGGTATTGGAAAATACGTATGTGAACCTTTTCTTTGGAGTGATCTTGTGGGATTATTTATGTAACGACTCAACCGATTGTTTTGAGTTCTAGCATCTCGTTTTGTGATTAGAGGCCTCGAGTAGGTTCATGTAATATTTTATGACTTGCATGAATGGTCGATTCGAGTTCTGAGAGGTTCATGGGTGATTTAGAATACTTGGTGGGATTCTAGAGGCTCTAAGTTAAGAAGAGTTGGTCAAAGTTAATATTATAGGTAAAGCAGCCCGAGTTAAGGATTTTAAGGTTCCAATATACTATTATAATTATTTTGGACTTCTTACGTGTGTTTGGTTTGGGTGTCAGGTTGCCCGGGTTGATTCGACACTTATAGTTGAAAGTTACAATTTATGAACATAAGAGAGTTTCATAATTTGGATTGATCTTTGATTATTATTTTTGATGTTGTTATTTGTGTTTTGAGCTCTTGGACAAATTTGTGAAGATATACGGATTTATATGGATGATTGGACGGGGTCCTAGGGGTCTTAGGTGAGTTTCAGCATGGTTTCGGATCATCTTGAGCCATATTGCAACTGCAAATTATTAACAGCAGAGGTATGAATTGTGATCGCGATCGCGAAGGAGAGCTAGAGGTTCTACATTGCTATGGCGAAGCGGAGTTGGGCTGGGGAGTGTTGTAAATCGTGATCACGTGGGATGGCTCGCAGTCGCCTAAGAGGAAGTATGGCTCAGGTACTTTATGCATAGCAGTCGTGAAGAAGGGAAGTGAGGTGGGCACTTATGAATCGTGATTGCGAATTTGATAGACGCGATCGCGAAGAAGAACTGGTTGACATGGGTATTTTATGGCAACAATTTCGGAAATTTGCTCCTTTTCACTATTTTGAGTTTTGGAGAGTGGATTAAGGCAATTTTGGAAAGGAATTTCACCCCAAGATTGAGGGTAAGTAATTACTTAGTTTTGATTATATATCTTAATTCTTCATGAATTTCTACACTTACATGGAATTAAAGAGTAAAATTTGGGATATTCATCTACAACATAATAAAGTATATTTCAAAATTTTGTAACGACCTGGACGGTCGTTTTGTGTATTTTTGCCGCATTTTCCCATTTGATGCTCCTCATATGTGTATTTGTTGTTATGTGACTTGCGGGGAGGGTTGGTTTGGTTTCATAATAATTCTGGATTAAATTGGAACGCTTAGTTCCAAGGTTAAAAACTTAAGTTATAAGAGTTAACTAAAGTATTATTTTTGTGCAAATGACCCCAGAATGGTATTTTGATTGCTCCAATAGATTCGTATTGTGAATTTTGACTTAGGCGTATGCCAAGAATTGAATTTGGAGGTTCATAGGATGATTTGGCACTTTTTGTCGAGAGCTAGAAATTTGAAGATTTAAACATTTCCTAAGATTGACCATGGGTTGACTCTGTGGCTATCAGATTCGGATTGTTGTTCCGGGACTTGGAATAAGTCCGTTTTTTCATTTAGAACTTGTGTGCCAATTTTGGTGTCATTTTGAGTTGGTTTGGTAGGAATCGAAGGCCTGGTTGCGAATATTGAAGTTCTTATGTTTCAAAGCTTGCAGGATGCATATTTGTTTTTGATTCTTGGTTTTATATGTTATTTTGACGTTCCAATACTGCGAGTGAGTTCACATTATATTTATCTACTTGTGTGGACTATTGGTGTGGGACCCGAGGGGCTCGGGTGAGTTTTAGAATGATTTCGAAATATTTCAGTTTTCTTCAAATTTTTCTTGTGCTGCAGACCTCACATTTGCGAAGTTCTCCTTGCATTTGCAATGGCCGCATTTGCGGTGGCCTTATCGCATTTGCGATGTGGGACTGCCGGGGTGGGGGGACCTCACATTTGCAAGGATTTTGGTCGCTTTTGCGATAATGGGTCTGGCAGCTTGGGCTTCGCAATTGCTAATTGCCTGTCGCATTTTCGACATTTGTAGTCAGCAGGGTCATCGCATTTGCGATGTATGTGGTCGCATTGGTGACATTTTCTGGGGCAGCCCTGGTTCGGATTTGCAGGACATGGGTCACATTTGTGGAGGTCTCATTGGTGAACATCTTGTCGCAAATGCGACGCCTGCAACTTTTTATAGTTGAGCATTTAGGGACTTAGACTTATTTTATCACATTTTGAGCCCTGCACTTGGTGAAGGGCAATTTTTGAAGGAGATTTTCACACATAGCTATTGGGTAAGTGATATTCACTTAATTTTCATGTTATACATTGATTTCTCATGGATGTTTACACAAAAATCATAGAATTTGGAAGGAATGTTATGGGGAGTTTTGACAATGTTTTGTAAAATGAAAATTTATGACTTGGGAGTTAATTTGGACTCAATGTTAAAAACTAATAATATAATTACACTCGTGGGGATATGGCAGTCGAGATCTACCCCTCGACTCGGGTTTGGATCGTGCGAGCCCAGGTTGACCTTTGTTGATGTAATGACCCGCCTGGTCGTTTTAAGAGTTAGATCACCGAACCCCTATTAACTGATTTTTCCATATCTATTTCTACTATTGTGACTTGCCGGGATGATTGATTTTGAGTTTCAGAGTGTTTTTGGACACTTAGTCCCTAAATGAGAGCTTAAGTCATAGAATTTGAACCGTAGTTGAAACTGTGTGAAGACGATTCCGAAATGGATTTTCGTCGATTTTGTTAGCTCTGTTGGGTGATTTTGGGCTTAGGGGCATGTCCAGAATGTATTTTGGGGGGCTGTAGCTCATTTAGGCTTGAAATGACGAAAGTTGAAATTTTGGAGTTTTGGACCGGTAGTGGAAATTGTTGATATCGGGTCGGAATTCGATTTCGGAAGTGGGAGTAGGTCCGTAATGTTGAATATGACTTGTGTGCAAAATTTGGGATCAATCGGACGTGGTTTGGTTGGTTTCAGCATCGGTTGTCGAATTTGAATGTTTCAAGTTCTTTAAGTTTGAATCAGAGGATGATTTGTGATTTTTGCGTTAGTTGATGTAATTTGAGGGCTCGACTAAGTTCGTATGGTATTTTAGGATTGGTTGGTATGTTTGGTTGAGGTCTTGGGGGCCTCGGGTGAGTTTCGAGTGCTTAACGGATCGAAAAGTTGGATTTGTGTTGCTGCTAAAGTCTTCTGGCATCTGGTATTTTCGCACCTGCGGTGGAGAGACCGCAGGTGCGGGATCGCACGTGCGGAGGGGAAAGCGCAGAAGCAGAAAAGTGGAGGAGTGACAGGGGTCGCAGGTGCGAGGTGAATTCGGCATCTGCAATGCCCGCAGATGCGTTAGGGTCATCGCATGTGCGCAAGGTCCGCAGAAGCGGAAGGGATTTCCGCAGGCGCGCACGTGCAGGTGCGGCCCTTTCATCGCAGGTGCGGAGGAAGAGGAGGTAAATGAAATGCGTAGATGCACCGTTTGGACTGTAGGTGCGGTATCCGCAGGTGCGAGAAACGGCCGCAGGTGCGAGGATCGCTGGGCAGAAAAGGGGATTTTGAGGGTTTGAAATTTCATAACACAAAATTCGATTTAGAGCTCAGTAGGAGACGATTTCTCGAGGGATTTTGAAGGAGAACTATTGGGTAACTAATTCTAACTATATTTTGATCATAATACATTAATCTATTATTGTTTTCATCGTCTAAGTAAGGAATTTGAGGGTAGAAGTTTGGAAATGGGGGAAAAGGTTCCCCAATTGAAAATCTGAGATGTGAATGGGAATTTGACGTCAGATTTAGATGATTTTTGTTCGAGTGAACTCGTGAGTGAATGGGTGTTCATAATTTGTAAGTTTTACCCGATTCCGAGACATGGGCCCGAGGAGACGTTTTGGGCGTTTTCCCTAATTTCACGCTTTAGCTATGCATTAATTAGTTAAATTAGTTACTTGTAGTTATATTTATATTATGCAATTAATTTGAATAGATTCGGGCCATTTGGAGTCGGATACTCGTGGCAAGAACTTGAGATCAAGTTGATTTGAGCGGTCGAGGTAAGTGGCTTGCCTAATCTTGTGTTGGGGACTTTCCTATTAGGATGTTTGATATTAATTAATATGTGGGCGCCGTGTACGTGAGGTGGCGAGTACATAAACGGGCTATTATTGCAAAAATCCCGATTTTTCCTTTCTAAATCATAAACTGTTTTCCCTTATTAAATTGCACTAATACGTTTAATTGTTTAGCTTAGATTAGACAAGCATGCTTACGTGTTTTAACTGCCTATTTGACATTCTGTGCGCCATGCTTAGTTAAGTCCCTACTTTCCTTATATGTGTTCAGTGTAAACTGTATAAATCGATGCCATAGCTGTCATTTCATCTTGTGTTGTATATTTAAATTGGGACTATGAAAGTATTCCGGGAGATCCCTCTTTCTTGCATATTTAAATTGGGACTACAGACGTATTCCTGGAGATCCTCCTGTCTTGCATATTTATTTTGAGACTACGGATGTATTCCGGGAGATCCCCCAACACTGCATATTTACTTTGGGACTACGGACGTATTCCGGGAGATCCCCGTGTATTGCATATTCATTCGAAACTACAGGACGGTATCCCGGGAGATTCCCCATTGTGTTTACCTTGTTCTGAGCCGATGGCTCCCTTAACTACTAAATTTTCGAGAATTTATTTAACTGTGTTACCGTAAGCTTTACTTATATCTTTTACTATTTAATTTATTATATTTACTCCGGTAGGGCCTTGACCTCACCTCGTCACTACTCGACCGAGGTTAGGCTTGGCACTTACTGGGTACCATTATGGTGTACTCATGCCCTTTCCTGCACATGTTTTCGTGTGCAGATCCAGGTGCGACCTATTAGCCTCAGGGTTAGTGCGTGCTGCTGATTCTAGGTGACTTCAAGGAACTTCTGCTTGCGTCCGCAGATCCTCGGAGTCCCCTTATACTCCCTCGCTTAGAGAGTTTCCTTACTATCTTAAGACTTTTGTATAGAGCTACATAGATTATAACAGCTTGTGACTTAGTGATATTCCGGGTCTTGGAAAATTATTTTGTATATGCCGAGTGGTACTACTTTTGGTTATTCACAATATGCTGTTTATCTTTAAAATGTTGTGTTTTCTTCATATTTTTCGTAATATTAGGCTTACCTAGTCGTAAAGACTAGGTGCCGTCACGACACCTTACAGAGGGTTAATTGGGTTATGACAGTTGACTTTTCCAGAATTGGATAAAGATTATGTCTTTATTGTTTGGAATTGATTCTTTTAGCATTATATTTATATTGAGTCATGTTTTGCTAGATTTGAGCCAATCATAGGTGAATTTTAAAGGAAATGCATTTGTTGAGCATTGAATTGGCTATTTGTGTTATGTGAAAAGTGATGCGTACACGAGGAACGAGCGTGTACACAGGTGCTACATATGGCTTGTGACCGGATTACACCTTAGGCTATTAATATGCCTTAGTTTGGTGATGTATTTTCTATGAAAGATGCTTAATCACTTTGGGGTTGCGTGAACATTATCATAATAATTGTTTTAGCCATAGTATTGCTTTATGTGTTAAATGCCCATCCGCATATTACTATTTTCATGTCCTTATACACCTTGTTAATAAATTACGAACTCATATTCTTGACAAAACTTTGGCAATATCGTTTTGTGATTATTGTGGCACATGTGAATATGTAGAGCGGACGGTTTGAGTGTTTGCAAGAGGTTTTTGCCGTGTGATTATGTTTGTGATTTTGTCAGGGTGGAGTGATTTGGGTGGCTATTGTGATTCTGGCAGAGCGAAGCGATACAGGTGGCTATTGTGATTTTATCAAGGCGGAGCGATACGTGTGGCTATTGTGACTTTGTAAGAGTGGAACGATACTGGTGGCTATTGTAATTTTGTTAGGGAAGAGCGATAAGGGAGAGTATTGTTATTATGATAAAAATATGGGCACGAGTTTCCATAAATGTGCGTTTCTATTTGATGACTTGTTGTTGAAGTTGAGCCCTTACTTGTATTGAATTGTTGTCACTTGTTCTGTTGAGATTATTGTTATAGTTTTTCTGCTATACATTTTGTTGCCAGTCTTTGATATATTGCATAGGTTATTTGACTAGTGAGTATCACGTGACTTGAGCCTCGTTACTACTTTATCAAGGTTAGTCTTGATACTTACTGGGTATCGATCGTGGTGTGCTCATACTATACTTATGCATCCTGGTGTTGGAGGCAACAGCCCTAGATAGTGAGAGCGTACATTGAACGTGAGGATTCAAGGTAGAGCTGCATTGACCGTCGCATTCCCTTGGAATCCTTACCTTGATACTGTTATTTTTATATTCGAACAATATTGTGTTTTGAGATATTCTTATGTATACTGCAGAGCTCGTGATTCTATACTATTCTTATGAATAATATTGTGTTTTCATTCATTATCATGCAGATTTTTATATTCCAAGTTTGAATCTTTACTCTTCTATTCTCTCACAGATGGTGAGGACACGTTCTACCGAATCAGCTAAGCAGGCACCAGCGCCCCATGCTAGAGCCGCGATATATCAGGGCCGGGGTAGATACCAAGGAGGTGCACGTGCTATAATAGGAACACCTGCTTAAGCAGCAGGTGTGGATCCTCCTGTAGCTCTAGCAGAGGATCAAGATTCTAAGCATGTTGAGCGTGCACCCGAGAAGCCTATTGCTACATCTTGCTCCAAGAGACTTTGTCATACTTCAAGAGACTTTGTCACACTTCATGAGTATGTTTGGGAGTTTGGCCCAGGTAGGGTTGATTATAGTCATTTTAAAATAGTTGAGTCGAGGCTCATTTCATATTCTTTATCACATTATCTCACTTCATTGGCACTATTGGCCATGAGTATAACTTTCACTCTTGGCACGTTGGCCACACTTTATATCCCCAATTCACTTATTTCACTTCCAACCATCTTTATTGATTATCAACAATAAGACATTTCCAATCAAGACTTCAGGTAAACATATGAGCAATTAAGAGTTTTAAGCATATTGTGTTTTCTCACACAATTTTACATCATAACCTTCATTTGAAACACAACTTAAAGATATAGCATTTTAATACACATATCATTCTTGAACACATTCCCAAAAGATAACATAATTTGATAGGAACATTCAAAACACGTTTTGAATACATAATTCTTGACACTTTGCTTATTCGAGACAATCGAATTTATTGGGGACAACTCGGAACATAGAATAAGGAACTTGGGACAACCATACTTGGAACTTACGGGAACATCATCGAATTCAATTCAAAGAGAGAAATATAGCCAACATACCTTGATGGATCTCTTTAGCGATATTAAAACCACCCACTACTCTTACAACTTCAATCTATATCAACATAATTAAATTGGACCAGTATTAGTAAATATTTCTAGGTTTTTGGTCATTTTGCGATTTTATCAAACACATAGAATGCATAGCATTCAACTACCTCTAGTAATGATGTTTCTTCAACTAACAATACCTCCTTACCACCAACAAGAGATACTACGACATCCTTTCTCCACTAACTACCTTCTTAGCACCTTTATAATCATCAATGAACTCACATCTACCAAATTTTACTAATTAACTCATTACAAAATCTCTACCACACCCAATAATCTAGTTTAAGTATTTTTGGCTTCCAATCACCATCTCGTAAGTGCTATTACTTATTCCTTGCTCATTTATTCACTAACAATCCATGCATGTAGGTTTAAGGGTAAAAGATTACCTCTTGTAGACAAAATCTTGAAAGTCAACTTTTGGGGTGTTATTGAGATTTTGAAGAAATCCTATGGAATCCAATACAAAACCTTGTTGTAAATAGTGATTGAGAAGTGAAATCATCATAAAAACACACTTAAAAACTCACCTTAGGTGTGTATTTGAAGCCTTGGCCGGATGGATGGTAGAGAGAAAGCCCTAGTTTTGAATAAGTGACTTAGCCCCTCTCTCTACCCATCCTTGGGGTTATTTAATGGGCTTCGATGTGCGCGGCCACGCACCTGGGAAATTGATTGCGCATCTGGCCATGCACCTGACGCGGAAACTCTCAAAACTGCGCGGCCGCGCATCTGGGTGCGCATATGACATAGGTCCAGTAAAATGGCCATAACCTTCTGTATACATATCCAAATGATAAACGGTTTGATGAGTTGGAAAGTAGACTCAAAGTTATTTAATTTGATAGGTAAATCACCTCATAAGGCTTTATAGTTTGGTAGCACCATGCATTTGAAATAGGATATTATGCGAATTATTACATCCTTTCCACTTAATGTATCCAACTTGTTCCACATAAGTTTTTGTCATTCACAAAACTCTTTAGTATGTTCCAACACACCTTAAACATACATTATTATTTCAAAATGATGTGGTTCTATCCCATAAGTCTCCTTTAATACTCAAATACGTTATTCCCAAATACCGCTGGCGCACTATAAAATCTTAATTCATTAGAAAATTTGTAACGGGACTTTACATTCTCCCCCGCTTAGGATCATTCGTCGTCGAATGAGGGTCAACATTCACCATTAGCACCCAATGTGACTTACTTGCTATAACACACACCAGCAGTTCCAAATTGTTTACTAACTCCCTAAATTTCAAAACATTTTGCCAGAGTTTTCCCTGTAATTGGGGCCTATCCACCTGCCAGAGAATCCCAAAACCACCCTAACAACATATCCATAAGTCAACAAAGAATCACTATATATATCAACGACACTGATCTCAACATCAAAGGCATTACATTAACAAAAGTGGTATCTAGACATGAGTTGCACATATTTAAATCATAACACATAACAAATACCCTTTTTAATTACAACATATGGTTATACATGCAAGTGAGAATACTTCCTTTACTTTGACAGAGGCAGATCTCAATTTCCAGACTTATCTAACAGGGATGACAACTAGGTACCTCTTATAAGCTAATTACCCATTAACTCCACCTTCAATAGTTTCCAACGGAACAATAGGCAAAGGATTTCTAACAACCTTCTGGAACCTAGATACATGATGCATCTGGTGCATGGAGGACAATGATGGGAAAATATCATACTCATAGTTTGGCCTATTTCCTTCAATATTCCATATGGCATAATGTGACTACATATACTTTACCTTCCTTAACAATTCACCCAATATAGTCATAGAGAAAATCTTGAGAATAACCCGTTCACTTCCCTCAACTCTAAATCCCTACGCCAAACACCCAAACTAAACCTTTGTCGACCTCCAACATTTACTCTAAGATGTGCTAGCTTGAAAATCACAATAAAACTTCATATCCAATATATTTTATCACGGGATGATGCTTCTTCTTTGACATGTTTGAACCTTCGACCCCCATAGGTTGCTATAAATAGGAACAACGAGGTCCGAGATTGGGCTGGAATTTTTCAAGAATCCATCAATGTGCTGAGCAGGGCATTTCAGGAGGTTATATCCTAAGAGACATGAAGGTTACTACCAATAGTGCTGATATGGTTAATCATTTTGATGACATCATTGATTCTACAAATGAGGCATAGAGTTACCTAGTAGGCATTGATAATGTAGGGAAAATCTGTTTAACTCGAAATGAGAATATTCTGGCACCGTGAATGTGATATAGGTTTCAAAATACATGTAGTTGCATTACACTCTTAACAGTATTTGACACAAGGAATCTATGCAACACGCCCACAAGGTTGAAAAAAGAAGTTGAACACTTATGAGATTATTATCATCCTGACAGCTTAACCCTTCCTGATAGTTGATCCTATACGAGAGGACTAGAGATATGAAAAACTTGTCTTTCAAATAAATATACTCATCATATGTGCCAGAATCTGAAATATCCACCTGAAGTGGGGAGGGAAAATTCGTGGTAAGGCTTCTTAACTTTCAACCACACACAAGTGAAACCATGTAGCTAGTACATCTTAATGTTGGGATGAAATCATGTATTGGTTCGATAGAATGAACACTTTGCTATGAGCTAGACATATTTTTTGCCATAACAACTCTCAAGCTCCAATACCAGGCCACTTCATGGGAAACTACAATACTAGGAACAAAGTGAGCTAATTACTGCGGAATGATCTAAGTGGACATGAATGTCATACTGAGATGGGCAAACAAAAAGATCTTCCTGTGACGAAGTTGTGAAAATCTCAAATTTCCCATAAACTTTTACGCGGACAAGTGATCCCTTTCAATTGATAGGTACACATATAATACGTGATGAGATATGCTCTCATGTTACTAGACAGTGAAAAAGATTCATGATAATATTCACAAAGGAGTGAAGTGGTTGTTCAAACCATAGGAGCCACATACACCGGAGTGAAAAAGAGTGGCTCAAGAAAGATCTCAACACTAGGCTGCTTTACATTAGATATGATACCACATAAGTAAATATTATGATTTATGCATGCATAGGCACAAGTGAGCAGATGTTATCCATTTGAATCAAAATGTTCTGAAGAAATTCATCAAGTATAGTCCATTGTTGAGAATTTAGGGAAGCAGTGGGAAGTATTAACCTAATGTTATAACCCAATTCAAGGAACTCATTATAGAACTCAATTCCTCAAGAGGTTGTAAATATAAGGAATTGTGATTAAGAGGCTTCACGAATACCGCGTCTCGTTCAAAGAGTAGATATAGAGAACGACTCATAAAGTTGTTCCGGTTCTATCCCAACTTCCATAGTAACATAAGGAGTGACATATGACAAAGTGGAACCGGGATCAACAAAAGCATGCACTTCATGAGATTGGACAGTCAATATACCTGTAACCACATCTGATGAAGCCTCCAATTTTTGACGCCTCCTCATAGCATAAAACCTGCTGGGTCCTCCCGAGCTTCGAATAACACCCCTAGCTGCTCCGAGCCCTGCGGGAGGTATAGTGCCTCTAGCTGGGGGATGCGTTGTGGATGTAGTAGCTATAGAACTGGATGGTTGTGTCGCTCCCCCACCCGTTCTCTGGCGAGACGAATGATAATCACTCTGAATGTGACCCCTCATACAGCACTTGTAACATACATAGGTACCATAGTGACATACTCCCGGATGACATCTCCCATACTTCACACAACGGGGGTGAGGTGCGCTAAACTGACTTGTCCCACTGACATGATATTTACCCTTTTTTCATATATCATAAGCATCCCCCTTATCCTTCCTCCAAGCTTCCAATGCGGGAATAACAATTCCAACATCGGATTGCTGTGTGGGCTTTTGGAATTGCCAAAAGCTACCACCCCTAACACGCTGCTGGGCATACTCACAACACGATGCCAAAAGTTCCTTCCTGCATGTCGGACAGAACGGGATGGGTGTACCCAAACTAAGAATTTGTTCTTCTTGTGCCCCCTCTTTTCATAGTCATAACATATTTCAAGGGTCATCCAATATGTTCCGAAGTGTTGCTTGCTGCAAATCACACAATCTGGTTCATTAACACCAACAACCCTCTTTCGTTTCTTAGATTCTCTTACCACACGATCCGGTGGTGCGGTGATATTAGAAGGCATAAGGACACTTCCCTTAGCAACAGGTTCCTCCAATCCATCCATGGCTCGACACATTCTCCCAACGAACTCTTGTGTAATCTCCCCCAGATTAAATGGCTGGCTCATTCCCTCCTCGCTGCTCTGAACTCGTGGATTACTCATATGGAAAATGAGACATGACGAGGAAATTACCTTCCTATCTTTATCTCTATCGCACGATCTGGATTATCAAAGAAGGGTGAAATTCCTAAATGTCCAAGTAGACTCCTCATTATAGACAATGTCAACAACACACCGATAAGAAGGACTCTACTAGACACGGCTCCAAGGCATCCTAGGACACTTTAAAACCTTAGGCTCTGATACCAAGTTTGTCACGCCCCGAATTCGGGGAGCGCGGCCGGTGCTCAACCGAGTTAACCCGGCCGAGCAAGCTTATTAGATTTCTTTCTTTCCAAACTCATTCATGAATAAAGAGGATTTGCACTCCATTAATCAAACACTGAAAAGAATTTATTAACAACTCCTATTTCATTCCATTAGCAGCTTCATTCATAATTTCCAAATACACACTACCCTCCCCAGAACCCACTAGTGGGGTTATACTGGGTTGTTGTTGTTGTTGTTGTTGTTGTTGTTTATAGATATAATGAAAATTATGTTTGCCAAATACCAATATTTCTAGACAAATTACCCACATCAAACACCACCCACAACCTGTCTACGGAGCCTCTTAGTATAACAGAAGAGTAATATGGAAATGCCAGCAACAAGGCCCCTGTTATACCTCAAAACAAAAAGTATAACAACAAATGATATCATGCCCGGAATAGAGTAAGGCTCACCAAAACCTGCTGAATAGGGAGTAACTGCTAACGAGGACCTAAGTTGCCCGTTGATGAACCACCTGCATCCATTGAAGATGCAGCGCCCCCGGCAAAAGGGACGTTAATACATATGGAATAGTACTAGTATGTAAAGCTAAATGTCCTCTTTCAAAATGGAATGTCCATATAAGAAAAGGAAAACCATAGAAACAACAAGCCACAATCAACAATATCCAAATGTCCAGTTAAAACACATTAATTTTCAAAATACGAACTTCATATACAATTTTGGTTGGGAGATCATTAGCACCGATATACCAACATCTTTGTTAGCACAGAGTCCGATCATGCCCGATCAGCTAGGCCATCTCCCCACGAACAATGTGGTTTGGCATGTGATGCAAAATAAAGTTGTTACCAAGAGTAGTACCACTATGTGCGCAACATGGCGTCCGATCTCCACCCGATCAGCTAGGTCGCCTTCCCACATATGTCATGTGGGTTGACTTTTCCAATTCACAGTTATTACCAGTTTCATCCAAATTAAGGGGAATGATCACAATTTTACCAATATTTCAAGTTCATCCCAAATAAGGAGAATAATCACAATCCACCCCTACACCGGCACGTGTAATTTCAAGTGTGGGCCTCGTGACCTACCCTTCCTCGATTTTGCTAATGAAGCTCCCAAAAATATTTTTGATTTGATTTTCACATAGAGTTAACATAAATACAATAGTACTCACCTCAACATTTTTTACATTGTATAAATTCTCATTAGTATTCCAGTCATTCACAACGACAATATTTTCTTGGCACGATGGCCGTATTTCATATTCCACACTTTCACCCCTTTCAATTTCAAAGATCACCATCAAATATCAATATATAGAATATTCCAAAAATCACAACTTTAAGTTCATTAGAAATGAACAATTTAAGCACAATAGACTTTTCGTCGAGAAATAGAGTAAAATAATTGGCAATTGATGTGCAAGTTAAAATCATCAACTAGTAACACCATTTATTCTTGAAATACTTTTTTCCAAAAAGGGAAATATACAATTTCCACTCACGAATATGTAAGAATGCAAAATACATTGAAAATACTCACAAAGCATAGTATTTGTTAAAACAACCACGTATGGCATGACTTGAGGACAAAAGCTTTTAGGCAATTCTATTTTTGAAGTCATTTTAAAACAGTTAGGTCTAGGCTCATTTCATATTCTTTATCACATCATCTCACTTCATTGGCACCATTGACCACAAGTATAACTCTCACTCTTGGCACGCTGGCCACACTTTATATCCCGAATTCACTTATTTCACTTCTAACCATCTTTATTGATTATCAATAATAAGACATTTCCAATCAAGACTTTAGGTACACGTATGACCAATTAAGAGTCTTAAGCATATTTTATTTTCTCACACAATTTGGCATCATAACCTTCATTTAAAACACAACTCAAATACATAGACATTTAGTACACATATCATTCTTGAACACATTCCCAAAAGATAACATAATGTGATAGGAACTTTCATAACACGTTTTGAAAACATAATTCTTGACACCTTGCTTATTCGGGATAATCGAATTTATTGGGGACAACTCGGAATATAGAATAAGGAACTTGGGACAACCATACTTGGAACTTACGGGAACATCATCGAATTCAATTCTAAGAGAGAAAGGTTAGCCAACATGCCTTGATGAAGCTCTTTAGAGATATTAAAATCACCCACTACTCTTACTACTTCAATCTATATCAACATAATCAATTGGACCAATATTAGTAAATATTTTCATGTTTTTGTTTATTTTGGCATTTTATCAAACTCCTAGAGTTCATAGCATTTAACTACCTCTAGTAATGGTGTTTCTTCATCCAACAATACCTCCTTACCACCAACAAGAGATACTATGGAATCCTTTGTCCACTAACTAACTTTTAGGCACCTTTATAATCACCAATGAACTCACATTTACAAAATTTTACTAATTAACTCATTACAAAATATTTACCACACCAATAATCTAGTTTAAGTATTTATGGCTTCTAATCACCATCTCATAAGTGCTAGTACTTATTCCTTGCTCATTTATTCACTAACAATCCATGCATGTAGGTTTAATGGTGAAAGATTACCTCTTCTAGACCAAATCTGGAAAGTCAAGTTTTGGGGTGTTATTGAGATTTTGAAGAAATCCTATGGAATCCAATACAAAACCTTGTTGTAACTAGTGATTGAGAAGTGAAATCATCATAAAAACACACTTAAAATCTCACCTTAGGTGTGTATTTGAAGCCTTGGCCGGATGGGTGGTGGAGAGAAAGCCCTAGTTTTGAATAAGTGACTTAGCCCCTCTCTCTACCCATCCTTGGGGTTATTTAATGGGCTTCGACGTGTGCGGCCGCGCACCTGGGCAAGTGATTGCGCATCTGGCCGTGCACCTGAGGCAGAACTCTGTAATATGCGCGGCCGCGTATCTGACATAGGTCTAGTAAAATGGCCATAACTTTCTGTATACATATCCAAATGATGAACGGTTTGATTTGCTGGAAACTAGACTCAAAGGTCTTTAATGACTCCTAAGTATTTATAGTTTGGTAGTAGCATGCGTTTGAAGTAGGATATTGTGCGANCTCTTGTAGACCAAATCTTGAAAGTCAACTTTTGGGGTGTTCTTGAGATTTTGAAGAAATCCTATGGAATCCAATACAAAACCTTGTTGTAACTAGTGATTGAGAAGTGAAATCATCATAAAAACACACTTAAAATCTCACCTTAGGTGTGTATTTGAAGCCTTGGCCGGATGGGTGGTGGAGAGAAAGCCCTAGTTTTGAATAAGTGACTTAGCCCCTCTCTCTACCCATCCTTGGGGTTATTTAATGGGCTTCGACGTGTGCGGCCGCGCACCTGGGCAAGTGATTGCGCATCTGGCCGTGCACCTGAGGCAGAACTCTGTAATATGCGCGGCCGCGTATCTGACATAGGTCTAGTAAAATGGCCATAACTTTCTGTATACATATCCAAATGATGAACGGTTTGATTTGCTGGAAACTAGACTCAAAGGTCTTTAATGACTCCTAAGTATTTATAGTTTGGTAGTAGCATGCGTTTGAAGTAGGATATTGTGCGAATTGGGATATCGTTTCCACTTAATGTATCCAACATATTCCACACAAGTTCTTGCCATTCACAAAACTCTTTAGTATGTTCCAACACACCTTAAACATACATTATCATTTCAAAATGATGTGGATCTATCCCATAGGCATTATTTAATACTCAAATAATGCTGGCGCACTATAAAAGCTTAATTCATTAGAAAATCTTTAATGGGGCCTTATAGGTAGTTTTCAGATGTGTTCCCTGTAGAGCTACCTGCCATGCCACCCGATAGGGATAGTGATTTTTGTATTGATTTAGCACAGGAAAATCAACCCATATCTATTCCACCGTACCGCATGGCTCTAGGTGAATAGAAGTAATTGAAGGAACAATTGCAAGAATTGCTAGATAAAGGCTTCACCAGGCTGAGTGTTTCACCTTGGGGTGCTCTAGTTTTCCTTGTGAAGAAGAAATACAGATCCATGAGAATGTGCATTGACTACATCTAACTGAACAAGGTTACTATCAAGAACAAGTATCCAGTTACATGTATTAATGATTTATTTGATCATCTTCAGGGTTCTATGATATTCTCGAATATTGACTTGAGATCGAGATACAATCAGTTGAAAATCAAGGCTCTGAACATTCCTAAGACAACCTCCAAGACCCATTATAAGCACTACGAGTTCTTGGTGATGTCTTTTTGGGTTGACCAATGCCTCATCACCTTTCATGCATTTGATGAATAATGTGTTTCAACCTTATCTTGGATTTATTTCATTATTTTTTTGTTGTCAATATATTGGTGTATTCTCATAGTCGGGAGGAGCATAAGTAGTACCTGGGGATTGTGCTCTAGACTTTGCAAGAGAAGAAGTGTTATGCTAAGTTGTCAAAGTGAGAGTTTTGGTTAGACTCAATGGCAGTATTAGGTCATGTGGTGTCTATTGAGGGGATTAAGGTGAATCCAAAACAGATTGAAGCAGTTTAGAGTTTGCCCATACCTTCTACCGCTTTTGAGATCTGGAGTATCTTAGGGGTGGCTGCGTATTATCACTAGTTTGTGGATGGGTTTACATCTATCGCAGCCCCATTGACTAAGTTGACTCAGAAGGGTGCCCCATTCAGGTGGTATGATGAGTGTGAGGAGAGCTTTCAGAAGCTCAAGACTACCTTGACTAAATCTCCAGTTCTGGTTTTGTTTAGGGGATCGGGTTCATATACAATCTACTGTGATGCTTCGCATGATGGCATTGGGTGTGTGTTCATACAAGATGGTCGGGTGATTGCCTATGTTTCACGTCAGTTAAAGCATCATGAGAAGAACTAATTAGTGCATGATTTAGAGTTAGCAGCACTTGTACATGTGCTCGAGATTAGGAGGCATTATCTTAATGGCATATATCTTGTGAGGTGTACACAGATCACCAAAGTGTTCAACACCTATTCAAGCAAAATGATATGAACTTGAGGCGATAAAGCTGGTTAGAGATACTGAAGGACTATGATATCACCATTCTTTATCTCCAGGAAAGGCCAATGTGGTGGCCGACGCCTTGTGTAGGAAGGTGGAGAGCATGTGGAGTCATGCTTTCATACCAACTGGGAAGAGGCTATTAGCAATGGATGTTCAGGCTTTGGCCAAAGGGTTTGTGAGGTTGGATGTTTCAGAGCCTAGAAAGGTTCATGCTTGTGTTGTATCTTAGTCGTCTTTATTTGAGAGCATCAAGGTACATCAGTATGATGATACCCATTTGCCTGTCCTCAAGGACGCGGTGTAGCACAATTATGCTAAGGAGGTGTGGATGGGTTGCGGGAGCTGATTCCTGAGGAGGCCCAGAGTTTGTGGTATTCTATTCATCTTAGTGCGGCGAAGATGTACCATGTTTTGAAGCAGCTTATTCTTGGCGGAAGATAAAGAAAGACATTGTTGAGTATGTTGCGCGTTGTCTGAACTGTCAGCAGGTTAAGTATGAGCATCAAAGACCTGGTGGGTTGTTTTAGAGGCTAGATGCACTGGAGTGGAAGTGGGAGCATATCAGTATGGGTTTTGTGGTTGGGCAGCCACGAATCCTAAGGAGATTTGATGATGTGTGGGTCATTGTGGACAGTCTGACCAAGTCTTCACACTTCATTGTGGTGATGAATTCCTACACTTCAGAGCAGCTGGCTTAGATTTATCTTTGAGTGTTTCTTCGCCTGCATGGCGTACTTGTGTCTATTATCTAGGATCTAGGAACTCATTTTACATTATATTTTTTGACGGCGGTGTAGCGAGAGTTGGGAACACAGGTCAAGTTGAGTATGCTATTTCATCCGAGATCGATGGGCAGTCTGAGCGTACTTTTCAAATCTTGGATAACATGTTGCGAGCATGTGTCATTGATTTTGGAGGCCAATAGGATCAACTTCCACCGCTAGCAGAGTTCGCCTACAACAAAAGCTACCAGTCGAGTTCCGAATGCACCGTATGAGGCTTTATATGGAAGGTAATGTCCTTCTCTGATTGGTTGGTTTGAAACTGGGGAGGTTAGGTTGTTGGGTACTGATTTGGTTTGTGATGCTTTGGAAAAGGTGAAATTGATTTAGGAGCAGCTTCGTACAACGCAATCCAGGAAAAGGTGGTATGCTAGTAGGAAGGCTTGTGATGTGGCATTCATGGTGGGTGAGAGGGTTCTACTCAGAGTTTCACCCATGAGGCAAGTTGAGACCTCAGTTTATTGGCCTTTTCGAGGTGTTGGAGAGAGTTGGTGATGTGGCCTACAGACCTGCTTTGCCAACCACCTTATCGGGAGTTTATCCGATGATTCATGTTTCCATGCTTCAGAAGAACTATGGGGAATCACATGTTTCGGATATTAACTCGGTGTAGTTGGACAACGATTTGACTTATGTTTAGAAGCCGGTTTCCATTTTGGATAGGTAGGTCCGAACGTTGAGGTCGAAGAACATTGCATCGGTGAAGGTTCAATGGAGAGGTCAACCAGTTGAGGAGGCGACTTGGGAGATCGAGCATGATATGTGGAACAATTATCCTCACGTATGGTTTCTAGATTTGTTCAATGACGAATGTTTGTTTATGAGGGGAAGAATGTAACGACCCGGCCGACCGTTTGCTGAGCTCCATTTTCCGATTTGATTATCCACTTATGTTTATTTGTTTTTATGTGACTTGCGAGGAGGGTTGGTTTGTTTTCAGGGAGATTTTGGATTGAATTTGAACACTTAGTTCTGAGGTTGGAAGTGTCAGGACCCAATTCCCACTGAAGTCGCGACGGCGCCTAACACTACTTGGTAAGCAAGCCAACAAATCCATAATAACAGTAAATACAATAAAATAGAATTTAGTAATCTCAACAGCGGATATATCATGAAATAATTGTGAAATAATAGTAATACTTCTACATCCATCCCAATGATCTGGTGTCAACGAGTACAAGAGCACCATTGAATATCAAAATACAAGACCAAATCCTCAATACAACTATCTGAACCGTAGAACAGTAAGAACAGAAATAAATGAAAGAGAACTTCAAGGTCCGTGGACGACATAGAAGCTGCCTCGTACTCTCCCAAAGCTGGTGTCAACACAACTTTAGCACACGAAGTACCTAGATCTGCACACGAAGTGCAGAGTGTAGTTGTCACGCGCCAAACTCGGGGAGCGCGACTGGCGCTCAACAGAGTAAACACGGCTGAAAAAGCCTGTTAGATTTCATTCTACCCAAATTCATCCCTGAATAAATAGGAGATATACTCCGTTAATCAAATACTGAAAAGATTTCATTAACCACTTCCATTTCATTCCCATTAACAACATTATTCAACATTTCAAAAATAGTATGAGTTTATAGATTTAATGAAAAACATGTTTGCAAATACCAACAATTCTAATTCAATTCCCAACATCAAACACTACCCACAACCTATCTACGGAGCCTCTAAGTACAACTGAAGAGTAATATGAAAATACTGGCAATAAGGCCCCGGCTGTACCTCAAAACACAGTACATAAGAAACAAAAGATACATGACCCCAAAATAAAGGGGGCTCACCAAGTCAGCTGAAGAGAGTGTACCGCTATCACATATCAATGCCGCCTGATGTGGAACCACCTGCATTCATTAAAGATGCAGCGCCCCCGGCAAAATGGACGTTAGTACTGTCGAATAGTACTAATATGTAAAGCAAAATTTCCTATTTCAAAATAGAATGACCATATAAGAAAAGGAAAACCATAGAAACAACAAGTTACAATCAACTATATCCACATGCCCAATTGAAACATAACAATTTTCAAAATACAAAAATAATATATATTTTTGGTTGGGAGATCATTAGCACCGATATACCACCGTCTTTGTTAGCACGGAGTCCAATCATGCCCGATCGGCTAGGCCGTCTCCCCACGAACAATGTGGTTTGACATGTGATGCAAAAGAAAGTTGTTACCAAGAGTAGTACCACCATGTGCGCAACATGGCATACGATCTCCACCTGATCAGCTAGGCCTCCTTCCCGCATATGCCGTGTGGGTTGACTTTTCCAATTCACAGCTATTACCAGTTTCATCCCAATTAAGGGGAATAATCAAAATTTCACCAATATTTACATTTCATCCCAAATAAGGGGAATACTCACAATCCATCCTTACACTGGCACGTGTAGTTTCGGGTATGGGCCTTATGACCCAACTCTTCCTCGCTTTTGGTAATGATACTCCCAAAAATATTTTTATTATTTGATTTGCACACAAAGGTAATATAAATACAATTGTACTCACCTCATCCTCTTTCACATTGTATAAATTCTCATTAGTATTTCCAGTCACTCACAACAACAATATTTCCTTGGCTCATTTGGCCATTTACAAGATTCTTTATTCTTGGCACGGTAGCCGTATTTCATGTTCCCCACTTTCATCTCTTTTATTTTCAAGGACCACCATCAAATATCAACATACAAAAATATTTCAGAAATCATATACTTCAAATCCATTTGTAATGGGAACTTTAAACACAAAAGGTTTCTTCCGAAAGAATGGGGCATACCAACCAGCAATAGAAACACACATCAAAATCATAAACAATCAATACGCTATTTATTCTTGCAATACTCTTCCCGAGAAATGACAATGTACAATTTCAACACCATAGTATGTAAGAACTCGAATCACGCTGGATATATTTATAAAGCAAGGTATTAGTTAAAGCAGCCACATATGGGCATGAATTGAGTACAAAAGCCTTTAGGCAATTCTGTTTTTGAAATTATTTTTAACCAATTGACTCGAGGCTCAATTCATATTCTTTATCGCATCCTCTCATTTCATTTGCACTACTAGCCACAATCATAACTTAAATTCTTGGCACGTTGGCCACACTCTATATCCCCAATTCACTTATTTCATTTTCAACCATCTTTATAGATTATCAACAACAAGACATTTTCAATCAAGACTTTAGGTACACATATGAGTAATTTAGAGCCTTCAACATATCGAGTTTTCCCCACATAATTTGGCATACTAGATTTCATTTGAAACATGACTCAAAGCCATAACATTTTAATACGCAACCCATACTTTGAAACTAACAGGAACATTATGGAATTCGATTCTAAGAGAGAAAGTTTAGCCAACATACCTTGCCCGAGCTTTCCTTGAGTTACTACAACGCCTTAACACTTCTACCAATAACAATCTATAGGAAGATAGTGAAAATTAGTTAATAATTCGAAGGATTTCCATGATGTAACTCTCTTAGGAACTTTGTCATACACCTAGCATGTGAAATAGACCACAAGGGTCTTCAATGGAGATCCTTTCATACCTCAACCAATTTCAACAAGAAACTACAAAAATGGTTCATTAACCCCACATACTACAACTTTGTGTCACATGCATGGCTTATTTCCAACCCCACGATATATTTGAACTCATAACCTCTTGTATGAAAGCTTAGAAGTAGGACTTACCCGGATGAAGGATAATCTAGTGATTGACTTCCTTGATTCTTGAAGATTAGTGCAAGATTGGATGATTGGGAGGTTAGGTTTTCTCCTTCTCTCTCTAAAATGCTCTCACCTCTCTCTAGACTCACCAGAAAATCGTCCCAAATAAAGCCCCAAAGGCTATTTATTAATATGTGGCCGGGTTGTAAAAACCTCGAAATTTGCACAGTCGCGCTGCATGGGGCACTGCGGGGCATGGCGTGGTTGTGAAAAATGTGCCTTGAAATGAATTTTTGAAGTGTTCTGGAAATCCCCACAGGGGCGCCGCATGGGGCGACGCGGTAGTGACACATTCTGCCAGCTTTTGGTAATATAGTCACAACTTCTTGTAGGAGTGTCCAAATGACAAACGGTTTGAAGCGTTAGAAATAAGACTTGAAGAGCTTTCATTTGATAGGTTGTTCATCCACTAAATCCTTATATATAAATGTAGATATGATCGTCCAAATTTTAGTCTTGTGCGTACTCATTAGGAACTTTAGTCTATCATGTAACTTTCCAACTTGGCTTAGACTTAGGCCTTTCCTTAGACCCCACATCACTTATAATATGCCTTGTACACTTATTATCATATCCAATTGATATCCATAATATTAATAGCCCTCGTCTGCACACAAAATAATATAATTAGCACCCATCAACTTCCTTAATAGCACTTAAATACTTCGAGATTTTCTGGGGTGCTATAGTAGTATGAGTACAACGGATACCATTGAGTAACAAACCTAACTTTTTGCTAAAAGTAGTGATGAGCTCAGAAGAAATAGTCATAGATCAATATCAATAACCTGCAATAGCTCAAGATATAAAGGAAACAATATAAGTAAATAACTATATGATATCACATTCAGCTCGTTGACATTACATGAATTTAGACATGCTTTCCAAGTATGAAAGTTAAATCCCAATACAAAATATACATCTTATTTACCAGCTAGCATGACGACAGTACATCTCTATGCTTACATGTCAAATATACATGTTTGATTAATATTATCACAGTGAATCCATCAAGAATAACCAAACTCAACACACTCACGGTGCCTGGCACAATGACCCTCACTATCACACACTACACTCAACTTTATACAGGTGCCTGGCATATATGACCCTCACCCAAGCATGCCTATATATATATATATATATATATATATATATATATATATATATATATATATATAGATTTATATATATATGTTGTTATTGCTGGAAATTGGGGGAAATAACTTGATTATGATATGGTTTCTGTTGTTATACATATCCATATGTTTATCAAGTGAAGTGATGAAAGAAACATATGAAACTT